>JAULBS010016388.1:0-10916 GCA_032355785.1 Symmetromphalus regularis
TTTAACCTGTTTTAAATAATCACCTTTATTTTCTTCTAAATCAGTTGAATTAGTACAATTTAACCTGTTTTAAATAATCACCTTTATTTTCTTCTAAATCAGTTGAATTAGTACAATTTAACCTGTTTTAAATAAACACCTTTATTTTCTTCTAAATCACTTGAATTAGTACAATTTAACCTGTTTTAAATAATCACCTTTATTTTCTAAATCAGTTCAAATTAGTACAATTTAACCTGTTTTAAATAATCACCTTTATTTTCTTATAAATCAGTTAAATTAGTACAATTTAACCTGTATTAAGCAGTCACCAGCCATAAATAGTCACCTTTATTTTTCCCAGATCAACAACGGTAAGTCAATCTGTCCTAAAGGACCTAATATAGAGAAATTTAACATTTATTAAGCAGCCACCTGTCTCAAGGGGCCACTTTTTGTTACTAACTTGGATGGTTACTCAAACCAGGTTTGATTAAGTACATTATACAGAAATCCTTATGGACATTTAAAGAGTTTCATACTGAAATATGATGAACCCATACATTTCAAAAGCATTAAGCTCTTTGAAATCCGATATGTACATACAAGTACACAATTGCATGTATGTGCCCACAATGAGAGATGCTGAACAGTCATACAATTACAATAAAATAATGTGGACAGCACTTTCATATAGATCTATGATCTATATCAGGCCATAGGATTTCAAATTTCAGTTATGTGCTTTTGGATCATGGGAACCCATCAGAAACTGTTTTTCGTAATTCAAAATAATGCTTCTAACGACACCTGCTACTTGTAATTACATGTATCGTTACCGTGAAATCTTACAGCCTGCTATAAAAATGTAGGAGCACACCACCAAGCCTCCTAAACTTACCAGGCCTTTAGTTGTTTATTTGGCATTCTAAATCATCTAGGCACAACCCTGTAAATTATTTTCTTTCTACAAATGGTATTAAAAAATAATTAAGTTACAAAATTTGTGTTTGTGATCGATATACTGGGTGACAAAGTCATTAACTGTTAATTCCTGAGTTTCAAAACAAGGCAACTTTGCTGACCAATTGGCATTGGTTTTCTAGAATTCATTGTTGTCTCCTTGCCAGTAGCACACATTAAATATTTTTAACTTTGGTACTTAGAAATTAAGAAATATATTTCCACTCACCTCAGTGATTGGAAAGCTAAAAAACAAATATTATTCCTTATGAAAAAGCACTAGCCCTCCATTATTGGTTGGAACTATGTGACCCACAGATACACTATGCAATATCTTAAGCCCATTATTAAGAGAAACCTTTGCTCGAAAGATGTTCAAGGAATACAGAGTGTATCTTTCATAAGTACATGTAATTGGCATTCATAACACAAACAATGAAATATGGAATCTAAAAATAATAGAGTGTACATGTAAAAACAATTTACAGGCTGGAGGATTAGAATCATTTAAATTTAACTCGATCTTAATATTTCTACTCGCATCAGGTGGGAAGTTGAGCATTAATGTTTATCTCTGTAGAAAGACTCACCCCTGCAGAATATGGCAAAAATTGTTATCTGTTTTGTAACTAAGATTAGTTGACAGCAATTTAACCTCAGCTTCCAGTGTGCAATCTTACAGTATAAAGTTCTCAGGCATAGATAAATAAATCTTGTATAAGTTCTTGCCACTTATCACATTTTAAAGTTATGTGTAAGATAAAACAATACATGTCTACACACATATATATACATTGTACATGAAGTGTTAGATAACAACGGAGCATTGTATCACTAGCACACTCACGTACAAACACAACACACAACGACAGCAACAGGCAAGGATCCAAGAGGCTTTGAGGGGTGTGAATGCCCATTATCCCATCGATATCAAAAACAAATTAAATAAATATAAGTGACAGGATACCAAGAAATTGTATCTAATTGTGTCTGATTTTATAAATTTTCTTCACCCTCACATCAGCACCCAAAATGTGCATTTAACCCCAGGCAGTGAAAATAACATCTGGCGAATTAAAACTGTACCTTGAGTTGCTCACATGATGACCCATATTTCGTGATAAAAATATGTCTGAAAGTTCCAAATTTAATGTTTGTTAAATGACTAGAAAGTTAGCTTTGATACAAATTCTGTTGACTGGTTCTCAGGTATGTATATATATATATTATACATATGCAGCCAAACCAATGAGTATCTTTTTGACCACCAGTCTATTAAAATAAAAATTATTCAGAACATTTCAGCCGATTTCTTTTACCATGTCCAGATGTTCATCTATATACAGTACATGGTAATAATGTAAGTGTAGGTGCTCTTTACCTTGCTTGTTTGTTTTTGTTAGTGATTGCATGACAATAATCTAATTAAAATAACAGCAATAGCACAGATTTTGAAGTCAAATCATTAGGCATCATGGGAATTATGGAGACCACCAGTTTATTAAAATAACATTTTAGCTGATTATGTTTTCTGGTATGTATACAGGAGCTACATGTATATATATATATATACATAATAAGGCAAGGTTCTGTTTAGAACTACATGTTTGTTGTTGCTATTGGTTGTATGACAGTAATCTGACAAAAAATATTAGCAATATCACAGGTTTTGAAGTGACTGCATTTAAATGAAAAGGCATAAAAAAAATCCCAAATGCACACTTTGATATATATATATATATATATATATATATATATACACATGCACAGTAAGTCACAAGAGACCAGTGGTTATGAATCACAATCAGGTAATGTAGAAGTTTTTAACTTTACTTTAACCTTGAATTTGTTTAAGTTACAAATATAGTAACAGTTATCCATCCCTTTAACCATTTATACATACATCAACCCAATCACACAGCAGACAGAAGGGGGTAATGGCAAGCCAGGGAGTGCAAGTCCCCCGCATCCCCTCGTCACACCTCCTCCTCTCCCACCACATTTTATATTTGCCTTTCTTGGAATTAACACTCATAAACAGTGTGGACAGTAGTGGATCCAGAGGGGGGTCCAGACCACCCCTTTCTTGTATTTGTTAGTTTTTTCACATTTTCTGAGTGGAAGGACCTGAAAATTAACTAGTTTTCTCCTAGTCCTATTCATCCATCACATTTGTCCCCCCTTTCAGAAATCCTGCATCCATGCCTAGTGGGTGCTCCACACCCATAATATAACCAAGAGCGTACGACTCAGGAGGGCTGGAGAGGGGCAGAATTTAGCTCTCCCAAATTTGTGATTTCACCTGGGTAAAATCAACCTCTATACCCCCCATTAACCAAAAAGTCCCTAAATGCCCTTGGATATAACACTGCTAATGGGAGGATGACTTTCCATTCTTTATGTCTTAAAATTAAGACCTCCAAAATTATTCATCCTCCTCAGAATATGTTCCCCACTTATATCAGCAGTAATCGTCTATCTCATGTCAGGGCCAACAACAACCGGAGGGACAAGGGGAGGGGGGGCATTTGTATGCCCCAATAATCTGCGCCACCCTTTTTTGTGATAATATTTTCATTTATTACGCTGTAAGTGCCCAATAAATGGCACCCCTATTCAGCCTTGTCTCCTCCAATATTTAAAAGGCGCACCAGTAATTCATGTGAATTTAAATATTCCGGCATGTATTAGCATGGGTGTAGGCTGGGGAGGGGGGGTTCAGATGAACCCCACCGTTGAAGCAAATAGTCCGCTTTGAGAACTAAAACAACGCATGAAAGTGTGCCTTGCTTTAATTTGTTGGATTCGAATGACAGAATTCTAAGTTAGACACTGTATTTTTAAAAACAAAATAGTAAAATGGTCCACTTGGTTCATATTCGAAACACACACCCCCACCCCCATGTCCAGATCACACCCCTGATTGGTGACATAATCTATAACCCCAGGCCCGTATGCAGGATGGTGCGACGGGAGTGCACGCACCACCTAAATCTGTCGAGGTCTGTAAATGAAAATTTGAATTGACGCTAATTTACTAGAATAACGTTAAAAAAACATTCAGGCCTTCACAAACGCACCCCCCTAAAGAAAATCCTGCGTAGGGGCCTGAACCCCCATCTCATACTGTTGATTTTTTACACACTTTCAAGTTTTAAGAAGAAAAAGATGTCTACATTCTGCCCGTGGAAATGCAACAATGTGAACAAGCTTAGCTATCAATGTATCATAACAACTCAGTCTACAAATACAATACATAAACTTTATATTAAAGCAGAAATAGAAAGCTAAACGGGACACGCCTAAACCGGGTCTTATTTATATCATTTAATTAGTACGATAAAACACATTGTTCTTCATATTATAACACTGTTCCACAGAGTTCCGATTTTTAACGTGGTTAATTTACCTGTTTACGATTAAAATATCCTCAAAATTCTGGGCTAATCCGTTAAATCCAGTGCCTTTTCGTATCTCCAGTTATGTCAATGGTATGCAACTTTTCACACTCACAGTCACACGAATCATGTACAACAACAAATATGGCTGCTTTCTGTCTTGGGTCATAAGATCACGTGACACGTTCCCGATCTAGCGCTTTGACACAGCGCCGAGTGTGAACGTTCTGCTTTTCCTTTTGTGACGTTATGTCAGCGATGTCAGTATTAAACGTCATCAACTGTCTTGTTATAGAATACATTAGCTTAAATCATAACCTGTTACAATAAATGTTAAAGTGACCTAGTTGTCAACGATTTTGTTAAGAGTAATTCAGAAAGAAAATTGTTTGCTATTGGCGGAGGTTGACGTTTTTCAGGGTTGACGCTGTTTGGTAGCATTCAAACGCTGTCCGTGAAAAACTGCACGACATTGGAAACGATATATGTATATATATACGTTTGTTGTAATTAATTTAATTTTTAATTTACTTGGACATGAAATTAAATAATATTAAATATATAAATTGAAATAACTATATTCATAATTCTACCGAAAAGAATATTTTGTAAATTTTATCGTTTTATCAGGGACGAATCCAATGGATCAAAGGGCAGGGTGTGTTGATGAACGTAATTATTGTATGTATTATAATTTGTTTAATTTTTTTTATATATTAAAAAAAATCATTTTATTTTCTATTATTTTTAAATTATGATTATTATTATTTTTTATTTATTATTTAAAAATAAAATGTTTTAACATCACTAGAACACATTGATTTATCATGCATCAACTACTGAATGTCAAACATTTGGTAATTCTGACACGTAGTTTGCAAGCCTCCAACAGGTTTGGAACCACTGTCATCTGAGAGTCTGATGTCCTAAAACTGAACCACAGAGGCAAACGTACATATTATCAATGCATGGCTGACACAAAAGTGACAGTTACTGACAAGGGGTAAGGGTAGGCCCATAGCTTTAATTTACCACTGGTTAAGTGTCATTTTATTTTGGTAACAACACTATAACCAGTGGCATAGTTTCCTTTAGGCACTGTAGGCACGTGCCTACAATTTTTTTTCCAAAAATGCCTCAGAATGCAGCTGCAGCGATGTAGACTTTAAACATGTTCGGGGGGGGGGGTGAGGGCCACATGGCCCCAGACCCCCAAGAGGAACTGTGCCTAAACATTTATTTATGCCTAGCTACACCCCTGATAACAGGTGCAGATCCATTGGGGGTACAGTGGGTGAGCACCTCCTTTTTTTCTTCTTTTTTAGCCTGTCCCATCTATTTTTGACATAAATGGAACTGTATACATTTTAACAAATCCAAGATTGTGCCTGCCTTTTGTGAAATCTTTGATCTACTCCAATTTAATGTTTAAAAAAAAGAAGTTTATCATCACTTTAAAAATAATGCACCTCATCCATTATGACTGATATTTTGTTACAGCTGTATTGATGTTTCAGGAATTTCGTAATCAGTAGAACGTGGGATAATGAGGCAATCGATCACGATCCAATCAATATTAAACTACAGCCAGATTCTACTGGTGGCTGTCATTTGAGTGTGTCTTCTCCTTTCTTCAATGATCCACCTTCTCCAACCAGCTCCGCTGGTCAGCCTTTTCCTCATCTGTGGGACTATGAAGGTACCAGAGCTCATCAGTTCACAAGATTTATCATCCATCCATCCATCATTCATTCATTCATCCAAACTTCCATCTACCCACAAGGGAAGATCAAGAGTGTCTGATATGGAGAGGGAAGGGGAGTGGGGAACATCTCATTGCTGACAGGACACACTGCATGCCTGATAATAATTTACAATGTGAAACAGGTAAAATATCATTACTGGGTAGCAGGCATCAACCCTGATCTATTCATATAACTAACCACCCACCTACCTCCCTAACCACCCACCCACCAACCTAACCACCCACCCACCCACCTACGCACCTACCTACCTACTTGTCTATCTATCCATTCATACTTAAAATATTTATCCATTCATTTTAATTCAATTAAACTTGTCTATTCATTCATCCCTGTGTTTATCCATCCATCCATTTATATATCTTTTCAATAATTTATTTATCCATCCTTTTTAATCATTCATTTATCCATTTATGTATCTTTGAATGCATTTGTTCAAATTTTGTACATGCCTTTATCTACCCATTCATCCTTTGTTGAGTGAGATTTGAACCAACTACCTACCAGTTGTGAGCCTAACCTGGGTCAGTTGCAGGACATGTTACAATAGTCAGCCTTGGCCTGCTAATACGCTTACATTACAGTTTCATACTTCAGTAATTACCACTCATTACCACTCAGTATCACATAAGGTAAACAATATTTGTCCCTAGGCAGTGATATATTTTGTTCCTTATACACTGTTACTTAAAGGTCTTATAACTAAAATAATTATTATAATCGCTAGATTATATATAAGATATATCTAGCAGTGATCTTGCACACATACACATGGCTATACATGTATATAATATAAAAGTTATGGTATGTGCTGTCCTCTTTGTGGAAAAGTGCATATAAAAACCTTTACTAATACTAAAAAAAAAGTATAGCTTAAGTGCCAGCAGAGGTTTCTTCTGTAGACTATGTGTTATAAATACTGATGTTTGAGCCTAAAAATCACTGACTTAAAATGATGTTGGTTTTTTCTTTCTTGGTTTTTTGTTTTGTTTATAGAGGGATTTTTGTTGTTTTGGTTTTGGTTTTTTCAATGGATAACTTCCTAGGAATATATAAAAATGAAATTATATTTGCAGTTGTTGAAGTGTTTTTTCTGAATGACAAAGCGGAGTACCTGGAAGTGGAGTTATGTCCGTAAGTCCAGTCTTTGTGTTATGTGAATTCTGTTTTAGATTGAAATTCATGACTGGGGCATTATGGGATGTATTCTCATAATACTTTAATAGTTCAAGACCCACGGAGTGCACTTGAAAGCCAAAAAAAATCAACCTTAGTGGTGTTTTTATTAGTTGTCCCCTCCCTAAAAAGAGTGAGTCATGGTCCCCCTTCCCCAGCATGTCCATTCTAGCACTGCAGTCCCTACAGACAATAGAAAAATATTTGAACCAAAACTTTAGATTTCTATCTCAATCAGTTTTTAAAATATAAATCTTATGGCTGTGGTTATAGTAGCAGGTTTCCTCCGAGGACCATGAGTCACAAATACTGTGAATTTGACAACTAATAGTGGCTGATTAAACAAACAGTCCTTTTATATTTCCTGTTCCATTTAGTGGTCCACAACTAGTATAACTGAAGGTGTGGTATGATTGGTGTTTTCTTTAATAACCAACAGTATATCCTCAACAGATATGATTTACAGCCAACAGGTGCAATATGTACGTGTTATATAACATGACAAATATTTGATAAATGAAGCAGTAATATTTAATTATGCTTAATTTGTAGCCATGGACAACATTTAGTACTTCTGTTGAAAGGAAGAAGAAATATTGTGCAGGTAATTAATAGTTTGATTGAGCACCTGCCAACCTGTCTACTGCCTTCCAGCAAAAGGTAAAGGTGGACTTCAAAGGATGTAAACAGCCTGTGTTTCAGATCATTTGTGTAAATGATCATTTGTTTTTATATGTGAAATATATGTGGTTGTTAATTTCAAGTTAAATTTTGCATAATAGATTTGTCCTTTATCTACTTCAAATTTTTGTAACTGACCAGTGGCGTAGCTTCCATTGAGGCAATGAGGCAACTGCCTCACTTGATTTTATTGCAGAATTTTTTTTAATGTGATTAATATTATAAAAGTTGATTAAAATCCGAGAAATAACTAACATTGCCTCACTAGAAAAAAGACCCAAGCTACGCCAACACTGACATGTGAACATCAAATTTCATGCTGTGGTGTAGTTCAGTAGGAGAAAATGGGTCTAGAATTGGGTTGTTTTTCATTCCAGTCAGTGCTCATTGATTAGTATAACAAAGGACATGTTATGTATCAATTCATCAGATATATATATAATTTTGTGGTTGTGTTTAGCTTTATTCAAATATATTTTTTTTATTTGTTGTCTCACAAAAAATGATGTAAAAAAAAAGTAAATGGATGCATATTTTTTAACTTGCTCCGAATGTGTTTATATAATAGCCTAGCTCAAAATATAGCTGATCTGTCTGTGTAGTTTTTGAACATTTTAATCAACCTTCGAGCAGAAAAACACATAGGGGTCAGATAACATATGTTAATTTAAAACCCTATTATGTTATTCTAATATATCTGGGTTTAAATTTAAATTTAAGAAGGTGTAATCCAAAGGTATTTTCAAGATTTTAATTTTTTTAGGAGTTGGAGATTGCAGTTAATTATGACCAAATTATAAAGATAAAAATAAAAATTGGTGAGGTGATCAGACATCTCTCAAACCCTCTGGATTCACCTATGCATTTCCTTTTACATATTAAATTTGTGATTATTTGATATTTTTAGGAACAGCTACCACTTGAGTTCAAAGTCAGGATAGAAAATGGCATCTGGCATGGGGAGACAACTCTTCCACACAGCTACTTTCCTCCTTGCGTGTCGAGGTTCAATGCATATGCAATTCATGGAGCAAACGAGAAGCGTGTGTATGAAGCTTTAAACCCGGTCAAACAGGGAGAATTCAATGCACCAAACTTGTAAGATTTCATCTTGTACGCTAACAGTAGTAGTCTAGTATTAAAATTATGGCCGCTAGATAAAGCATATTAGTAATTTAACATTTTTTAGTAATAAACTACACAAATGATTGGTTTATTAAACATTATTGTTCTATTTAACTGTAAAATCTGTTTAGATATAGATAAGAGTAGCCGGATCCACCAGTACTCAAAAACTTGAGATAGTCACTCTTAAATTACATAAAATTGAAATGTAAAATAAAAATTCCTGTTTGTCCATTTATCCATCAGTCCATCCATCTGTCTCTCTGTCTCTATCCATATCTCAATCCATCCATCCATTCATATGTCTGTTCATTTCATACAAATTACTAAAGTGTTATGTTTTGATTCAAAATACATGTTAAAAAGCATTATGTTGGTTGGATGATTGAATGTTGGCAGATTGGATTATCCTCTATCCATTTATTCTATCTGTGCATCTTGCTTTATCCATTTATCTGTTTATTTTTCTTTCTATGCATTAAGTTATCTACCCTTTATGATCCATCCATCCATCCATCCATCCATCCACTGAATAGTTAACCTTCCTAGCTGTTTAACATTTATAATTATTTGATTTGTGTTTTTCAGCCACAGACTGGAATATTTTCAACACTTTGACATGAAGTCAGTGATGCCATCAAACTGGAGTGATTATAAGTCCAGTTTTTGGAGAGCACTCATTTGAGACATTTAATAGATGTCTGCTTCCTGTCCAATACAATAACATTCAGAAGAAAGTGATATGTTAGTGCAAATATTTTGAAAGACTGGGCCCTGGTTCAATATCTTTACTGTCAGCCGAGGAAATTTAGACAAAATAAATATGATTACTTTTAAAAGATAGCAATATAATTATAGGATTCGACTTGTACCTTGTATGTATGTAAAATATACTAAATAAGTAAGGGATATTCAAATACAAAAAAAAAAAATAGGAATAGTATAATATATTTAGTATCTGTAAAGTGTGAGTAAAAAGATTAAAAACAACAACACTAAAACTTCTTTTTTAAATTGTTGATATTGAATTTTTGTGATTAAAAAAATATATATAAATTTACTTTTTTAAATTATGGATATTGAATTCTGGATTAAAAATATAAATTATTTTTTTAAATTATGGATATTGAATTTTGTGATTAAAATTTAATTTTTTTTTTTTTTTAATTATGGATATTGAATTTTGTGATTAAAAAAAAAAAAATTACGTTTTTAAATTATGGATATTCAATTTTTGTGATTAAAAATTAAAAATATATATTTACTTTTTTAAATTGTGGATATTTAATTTTTGTGATTAAAAATAAAAAATATATATTAGTTTTTTTTAAATTATGGATATTGAATTTTGTGTCTGGTACGTTTTATTCAACTAAAAGTCTCACACAGATTGAATTATATAGTCTCAGTGATCCAGTGGCAGGATATCGGACTCTCAAGCTGAAAACAGTGGTTCAAAACCCATTAGATTCTGGCTCACACTTGATACACGTCAAAATTACCAAATGTTTGACATCCAATAGCCAATGATTAACAAATCAATGTGCTCTAGTGATGTTTGTTAAACAAAACAACAGAAACAAGATTGATTGATACAGAACAGTGGTTGGCAAAGTAAAATAATTATTTCTTGGCCTGTCTGAGAAATGTTTCATGAAGATTTGTGTCTTGTTTTTGTCATCATAGTATGATATCAGCCTCTCTTTCTTGTAATATGTCTCTTAACTATAATCCGGTACTCTAGGAATATAAAACAGTGGCGTTGGAACAAAATTCATATTGGGGGGGCTGCTAATACTAAGAAGCAACTGACTTTACCAAAAAACACAAG
>JAULBS010016399.1:0-10915 GCA_032355785.1 Symmetromphalus regularis
ATACATTCACATAGACAGACTGATACACACACACACACACACACACACACACACACACACACACACACACACATACACTCAGACACAGACAGACACATATATACACACACATACAAAACAATGACATCATTCGATCATGGGGAATAGCGGTATATTTAAGATTGATCCTTTCATGAATGTTTATGTTGTAGGGATGAATTTTAAAAAGTTATGTGGTGAACGTTGATTGACTATTAGTCGATATATAGCATTACTAACTAAACTAGTGACTGGCGAAATACCACTTTTGGATTAATGTCTGTAATAATAGGACTTTATACTGAAGTCTGTGCAAGTGAATGGGTGATTTCCACTGTCATAGACAGGATTTTATTTTGGGTGGGACAGCTATATAAAAATCACCAAAAGGACTGTAACACAAGCAAATATAAAAGGTAGGGAATAGATGTGTAATTTGGGGATTGAGCACGGACTCCCTCCCTCTCTGGTTATGACAGTGGTGATATGACCAAGAGCAAATAAAATATCATATGATATATGAAATATCGATTCCAGCCATTACGGCGAATGAGGATATTATCTATAAATATAATGATTAGTGTTTGTTATTTTATCTAATTTGAAGCAATTACAAATATGACTGATTTCCGGTCTACATACCAGCTGTTCCCTATGATAGCCTTATATGTCACTTATGTACCATCACCGATTAAACAATATTATGTGACAGAGGCATGAATCTTTATGTATCACAGATACCATTGTTAACTGAACAATGTGTTGGCCTGTTTTTAAACATATGTTGATTTGCTGTTTAGTAACGAATTACGTTTAAATTAAAATACAAAAATAAAGCGTACTGTGATAGGTCAGAATAAGTCTGGCCATATGAATCAATATTGTTTTTAAGTAAGGAACAATAAACTAAAGGTTATTGCAAATTCTCGGTATAACCGTCGGATCAGTTTTAAATAAACGCAGTGAAACACTGAAAGCGTTTCCTTGATCCATTTGCTTGTAGATGAGCCGTTAATTATTCCTTTTCTAGACGCGAACCATGATACAATATTGTTAGATAGAATATTCAGTCAAATATAACCTCAAAGGCTATGATGAGCGCAGCTATTTTGGGATGATTGTTTATGCCTCTGTTGAATTATAGAAATAGCGAAGCGGCCTTTAACGCAGCTCATGTAATATTGTTGACGAAAACCCGAAAGAAACACTCATTAGAGCTCGTTGACAGTTATTAATCATTTTCTATTCGTACGAACTGTACGATTGTGGAGGTGGGGGAGGTAAGAAGATGGGGGGGGGAGTAATAATCAAAGTTCCAACCAGTGGTCCACAACTGGTTCACCAAAGGTCATGATATTTGCTGTCCTGTCTGTGGAACGGTGCATATAAAAGACCCCTTGCTGCTTATCGGAAAGAGTAGCCTTCGTGGCGGCAGAGGGTTTCCTCTTGATACATATGTCAGATTGACGGTATGATTGACGTCCAATAGCCGATGATAAGATAAAAATCAATATGCTTTAGAGGTGTTTTTAAATAAAACAAACTTTACTTTTACTTTGTAATGACCAGCGTACGAATTTATAATAATCATTAAAATATATATTCAAATAGTCCTAAAATCAATATTTTAAGCTTTCGAATTTGGGATTTATAGAAATGTGAAAATTTCAAGAATTGTGAACGAACCCTTGCTTAACATTAGATGACATTTTTTTTTTAATTTAACAACCACTGTTACAAATGTGAAACGAAAAAGAAAAAACATTATTGAGCATTTTGGCATGAATGGATCTACTCAACCTATTTACATAAAGTGATTTTCATATATGCATGACGCATACAAGGAACCTGGCTCTTATCGTCTCCTTAACTTATTTTTACAAGACTATATTATAAATTTGACTATTTGTGTTTGTCCACAGCCTGTTTGAGAAGAACGTCAGCATCAAAGAGAAGTTCAAGTACTTGAAGGATTGCAAAGATCCCAACGAGTTGAGAGGAAGCACCACGTTGATAGAGCATGTCAAGGTGGTTATGACAATCATAGACGAGGCTATCGCCGCACTCGATGACGCCGACTATTTCATCGGCATGCTCAAACAGACAGGCGGACACCACACTACTTTTGACACAGACTTTGACCCACAACTCTTTTGGGTGAGCAAAACTTTCAAAATGAAATACGTTATCCTGTTTTAACGTAACCAGTTTGCCTTTATTACCTATTCGGAAAAGGTTGCGGAAAAATAATACATTTTAAAGTTTGATAGAATCTGCGATCACGTTTATTATTATTAATTAATAATTAATTAATCAATTACTTTTATACATTATAAAACGTCGTTATACGTTTATTATAATTATTATTACTATTATTTTTGTTGTTTATACCGCCCCCCCCCCCCCCAATAGCCGATGTTTACTTTTGTGCTGAAAGTCGTTAAATAAATGAAAAATATAACATTAAATTTAGTCATCGGGGTAAAATAACATCCTATTTCTTTCTTGTTAATTTGTATCGTCTTTTTGGTACATCCTATTCTGAGATATGTTTACCACTAAGTTCACGTGTTTAATGCTAAAAGTTCAATAGACCCATTACAATAAAAGTACGTCTACGGTACTATTACCTTACTAAAGCTTTCAGTCACCGACTCATTTAGTAACCCGCATATTTAATACTTCGGTGTCCAGTTCATTAACTTTACATCGACTTATTTCTAAATAATCGTTTAGAACACGAATATATAGAGTTTGAAATATGTCATATGGACATAAAATGGTGAAAAATGATTTCTAACTAAAATAAAAGAAAATAATTAGTAAGTTGACGTCTTCTCATTTACAAAACAGTTCCATCTCCGTAGAAAGGTCAAAATACGAAACCGACAGTATAGTGAATAGTGAAATTGTATCAGTTTTTTAATCTTGGTATACAGATGCGGTCCCCGGAATATTCAAATATAGTGTTAAACAAGATATTTAATATTAAAAAGAGACTATAGAGAAGTTAAGATTTAATATTAAAGGAAAACGTGTTGATAAAGAGAGTCTCCGACTCTATTCTTGATCCGCATGCGGTGTAGTATGCTATTTCAAAATTAAAATATGTCTACACGATCTAATAAACATATGCTGAAGAACTCATAAGAAAGTTTTCAACCGCGTGTTCAGAACGGAGATTGGTTTGAAGACCCCCTTCCCATCTCTTCCATACATATTTCTGTACACGTGTTTGGTTTGAAATTACTAACAGTGTGTGTATGTGTGTGTTATAGGGCGTATTTCATTTGGTCCTCAAGACATCAAAGAAAAACAAACCGGCGAAAAATGTAATGAATAGTTATCAGTCACGTTACTTGGTCATAACGTATTACAAGATGACAGAAAGTATTTTACATATATCACGAGTAGTGAAAACTATGAAGGCGGGTTTATTGAAGAAACATCTTTCACTCAACGTATAACCTGATTTTGCACTTTAAAAAACTTAATTAAGGTTAACCGGGTTATTTTTTAAATACGTATTTCAAACTCTGGTAAACTCTTCTTTTAGTACTAAGGTACACTATTATAGCAGCTGGATTTGAGTTAGGTGGTTGCAAGGTAAAACAACTATTTACTGACGTTTTTAAATGGTCGTATGATTATAGTGTGAATAATTATTATTCTGTTACATGTTCATATAAAAAGAACAGAATGTTGTTTAACGACAGCCTAGCAGATTAGTTAATATACAGCTGTTCGGTATCGGAATCGCACACAACCCGCTATCATCACATATGCTACTCTTTCAATTAGCAGCGAGGTATCTTTTATATTCATCTTCCATCATAGATAAAGGCACATATCACCACTTTTTAAAAACAAATCGTGGCCCACTGGCTTGAACAAGAAACACATCAAAAATAACTTCAACTTTGAGCTAAAAGCATTTCATCGGCAATTTTGTCAATGTTGTTTTGAAAAATACAACATAGGAAACTCAGTGTACAAGATCAAAATAAGGTATTACATCAGACATCATTTTAATCAGTATTGCCTTTGAATCAATACACAACAGCCGGTGCCAGAATAATAGAAAATAAAACACACTTCCATTAGCCAAATACGTCCATGGGTTGAAAAAAACATAGTCACGTTTTCTGTTATTTTAATAAAACTGTTTTATCTATGGATTTTGTTTTGAGTTACTTTTATGATACCCCGGTCGATATAAGTGATAAATCAATAAAATAGGTCGACTCCTTTGAAACATTCTAACAATAGATATACAGGCGCGGATGGAGGATTTCTGAAAGGGGGTGTCCAAATGTGGATTTCTGAAAGGGGGTCCAAAAGTGAATAGAAAAAGGGAAACAAATGGTTAATTTTCATGTCCTTATACTCTGAAAAGGGGAAAAAACTAAAATATTCGACAAAAGTAAGGTCTCGTCCCCCTTAACCCCCCTGGATCCGCTACTGATATAGAACCCATTATTTCACAGCTGTACTGCAAATGATTTATAACCAATTAATTCATTATTACAACGCATTTTACTCATAGACAGAACACAATATTCATAAAAATTACAATAAATAATAATAAAACAGCATCATACATCATACATCATAGATACTATCTATTTAATACATGAATATTTTACATAATGCGAGCTTGTTCATGTGAAATGAACTCATAAATAACTTGCTGGAGTGTCGTTAAATAAATAAATCATAATAACTAATTTGAATAACTATGAAAGCATTAAGAGTAAGATGGAAGCATATGTTTTATTTAATTTAGAATAGATATATTATGTAATAGCCAGTTCTCCACGGTAGATGGCTTTAGTAAGAGTTACCTAAGATGAGTAATTGTTTAATATTGTGTAAGCTCAGAAGTTAAATTAATTTAAATGTAAACAGGTTTTTTAAATAATATGACTTAATATACATACCTTTGAGTCATTATGGTTCAGTGGTAGAACATCGGACTCTCAAGCTAAAGATAGTAGTTCAAAACCCGTTGGAGGTTGGTTCACAAAATTACCAAATGTTTGACATCCAATAACCTATGATTAACAAATTAATCTGCTCTAGAAAATATAATATAATAGCACAAAGATCATTATAAAAAAGAACACAAAATGCAATGAAATTCAACTTCAATGACATTTGCATTACAAACAATACACGCTCTGTTCACGCTCAATATGTCTATAAAACCAGTTTCTATACAAAATGAATGGGCTGAACATCTGTATTTACATACCAGTATATAATTTATAATTTTATAAGACAGATTAATAAGACAGTGGCTGTCAATTAAATAGTTAAAATAAAACATTTAGAAGAAACTGAGGTAAATATAATCTTGGTATTAGTATGGGCTTGTACATGTACAACAGTACTAAAGTTTGTAGATCACATGTTGGGAACCTACTCACACTCAATTTTGTCTTTAGAAAAACATTCTGATGGATACTCCTGTGGAAAGAAATACATTGTTGAAGCCATATGACTCTCAGATACTGTTTTGTTTTGTTTACCGACACCACTAGAGCACAATGATTTATTAATCATCGGCTACTGGATGTCAAACGTTTAGTAATTTTAACACTTTGTTTTTGGGGTTGTTTTGTTTAACGACACCAATACAGCACATTGATTTATTAATCATTGACTATTGGATGTGAAACGTTTAGTAATTTTGACACATAGTCAAATGTGAGCTAGCTTTGACGGGTTTTGTATTACCGTCATCAGTTCGAGAGTCCGAAGTCTTACCATTGGAGATCTGAGGCTCACTTTCTCAGTTACCGATGTAACTATCTTTAATACCTCTAAAGTCACAAATATACGCTCTTTTTTTTTTTTTTTTACTTTTTAACTAGCCGTGTCTCGACTAAATTTAGACGTCTAAAGCATTATATTATTTTATTATTTTAATTTTGTTTAATCTCATCTGTTTTAGTAGGGTGTATAGATACTGAGTATGCAAAAATTATCCGAAAAGATACTACTTTTCTGTTCTTCGTTCAGGTGTGAAGTGACATTAGCAATAAGTAAAATTCCATTGGTAACATTCTGGCATCACAAAACATATGTTAGAAGCTAAATTAATATGTGACTGACACTCTGAACATTTTCTAAAAACGTGTCTCTTAAAATACATTTATCAGTTTGTAAAAGTTACAACCATATTTTAAAAAGACAATACATCTTGAAATATGAACTGGGAACGTCCTAATTCATTATATAATATATCATTTTAAAATGTACACCCTGTTGTTTACAAAATAGTCGATGGATCTCTTCAATATCTAGAGACTTAGCAAAGCTTCATGTTTCACATCCATAATTTAATACCGGTAGTTTATATATATGTATCAAACAAGTAAATTTAAGTTTAAATATTTTGCTTTTAAAAGTTTTAAAGATTTCTTTAAATCCAATAAATCCTTTAGGTTTTGTATAATAAAGTAAATCCTTATTGAGCAGGCCCAAAGTTAGTCTGATATCACACTGAAAACATGGTCCCTTTATACAGGTGGCTGCTTAATCAAGTTAATGTAATTTTCTTAGTATTAGTTTTGATATAACTGGAATAGTAAGGCATCAAATGATTGCCCAGTAAGCTTGCTGTTTGTTATAAAGAACTGTTTCAACAGGTTTGACTGTATACAGAGTTAGGCAACATGATACCTTTATTTGTTATATTCATGACGGAATGAAAACTGCCCGATTATTTTGAAACCACTTGAGACCTGCGTATGTCACCGAAGCTGTTAGAATGACGATATCTGTGGTTTTATCTTAGGCTTGGGATTAAGAGATAGCAGAAACATTAAATGCGTTTGTTAGATGAAAGGAAAGGATATTTGTTTAGCGAAACCCAGCATATTAGTGATCGCAGGAGACCTAGTGCTTATTCCTACTCTAATGAAGTTGTCATATTGAGAAAGCTATTTTCGTACGAGTTATTTTTGTTTGTCTCCCACGCTGAAGATATGGCAAATAAATCTATGTAATATTGCTACGGAAACTAGCCGGTTTTGGTAGTGGTTTTCATAGCTGTAAAACGCCCATATATTTTTAATCAAAATGGTATTAAACTGCATGGTACACTCAGATGATTTATCATTATATAAATATCTGGAACCCTAAAATTACACAGAGAAAATGTAAGAGGAATATTAATTGAAAAGCATTTACACAAAACTTCACAATTTAGAGAAACAGAGATAACCACATAAATTGCACGTCTGGTGTACTATTTCACATTGATGTACAATTTTAACAAAATAAATACAACTCTTATACAAACATTTGTCTGAGTTTAGTCTCCTATGGTCTTATGCATGTACTAGAAACTGTAAAACTGTTTTTCTGAGCTTGATGTCGTAGAGATGTAGCGAGTTTTCCGCGCGCTACATTTCGGGAATGGATCTATTTACGATATAATTATCTGTTAATCGCCATTCCTATACATGCAGTGCTAGATCACTCAGATTTTAACATACTTATATCTAGTTATAAATATAAATATGTTTGTGCTGCTGGCTCTCTCTCTCTCTCTCTCTCTCTCTCTCTCTCTCTCTCTCTCTCTCTCTCTCTCTCTCTCTCTCTCTCTCTCTCTCTATCTCTCTCTCTCTGTCTCATATATTATCAAAATACCCCTTGTTACATTTTTTCAAAGAAACGATTTTAAACACCTTTGTTACTTTTTATACAGAGAAACCATTTTAAACAAAATAAGAAGTTTATTAATTTTTGTTTTCCCGTTCTCATTTTTTCTCCTTTGATTTCAGCCCATATTTCTGTCCTGACAGCAGCCTCCCTAGACACACACACACACACACACATACACACACACACACACACACACACACACACACACACACACACTACACCACACACGCACACTACACCACACACACACACTACACCACACACACGCTACACCACACACACGCTACACCGCACCACACACACACACAGAGAGACAGAGAGCTCACTCATACCACACACACGCACAATGAGGCACACACACACGCACAATGAGGCACACACACACACAAACACCCCCTCACACACACACCCCATACACACATATATATCAAATTCTTAACCGCCTAACTTCGACTTCGAATACGTGTTTATATAACTACAGCTTGTGGTTAATCGTGTTTACTTCTGCGCTACACACTTCACTGAATCCTTAACTTGTACAAAGGACATAACCTGCTACGAATTCCGTTTTTCTAGATTATATATGAAGAGTGATCGAACAATTGTTGTTGTGTTTTTACAGTTGATCAAAGAACCGTTTCTAATGGCGGTGAAGGACACACTGGGAGACCGGTACACGTTTCATATGGAGGGAATTTACGTTAAAACTATTACATTCATCCTCCAGACCCTCATTGACGGCTACAACACCAAACCGGACAGCAAGGAGGAAAATGGAAAAGACATTCCTAAGAAAATCCCCTACTGACGCCAGAACAGAATTTGAGTATTAGTGGCATTACACCAAGATGTGAACAAGGTGTTACCACCACGGAGGACAAACACTGAAAGGAAAGTTTATATTAATGAATATCTATCATAGATATTTTGTATGAGGAATGATCTTGGGTAAAATCTGAAATATTGTGTACACGGTGTAACCATTAAGGTGGATAAACACTGAAAGAAAAGTGAATATTTATCACATATATTTTGTATGAGGAATGATCTTGTTTTGGTACTGTTACATTGTGACATGTAATCACCACGGTGGACAAAGACTGAAAGAAAAGTTGTATATTAGTGAATATCTATCATAGATATTTTGTATGAGGAATGATCTTGTTTTGGTACTGTTAAATTGTGACATGTAATCACCACGGTGGACAAGCACTGAGAGAAAAGTTGTATATTACTGAATATCTATCAGATATTTTGTATGAGGAATGATCTTGTATTGATATGAATTCAATCTGACAGTATGTGCAAGGTGTAACCACCACGGTGGATAGGCACTGAAAGAAAATTTGAACATTTATGAATACTGATCACGGATATTTTGTATTGGGAATGATCTTGTTTTTGTACTATTATACTATGGCATGCAACAACCAGGTTGGATGAAAACTGAAAGCAAAGTTGAGCATTAGGGAATATTTATCACATATATTTTTGTATAAGGCAGCTAAGAATCGTCTTGTATTGATATTGGTTGGCAGTAATCATTTTGAACAAGATGTAACCATATGAACACATTGCTACACACAGTTTGATTGGCATATACGTATGCATGTAGACAGACAAAAGGAGACACGTATAATTTATTTCAGAATCTGGTGGTACGATATAAGTAATGCAATGAAGAAAGAACAGATATTTGAGCTTGTATTTACTTTGAAGATGAACTTCTTGATGAATGAATGTTGAGATTGCAGAAAACCTCAGTTATCTACAATGAATGTGTAAACTTATTTCCACGGGGAAAATGTAACATAGAGGTCGAGACATATTTGAACTTTATTATCCTCACTGAGTATGGGTAAAAAGAGCTATTAGCATATTTGAACATTGTTATCCACAGTGAATATGTAAAAAGGTGTTATATTGTACTTCATGGTAAATATACATGTAAAATGGAGATTTAAACATATTTGAACATTGTTATATATATGGAGTATATAACATAGTATAAACACATTTGAATGTTGTTATCAACGATGAAAATGTAAAAAGGTGTACGATAATTTGAATATTGTTATCCACAGTGAATATGTAAAACGTAGTTGTAATACATTGAATATTGTACTTCATGGTCATATACATGTGAAATGGAGATTTACATATCTGAACATTGTTATTAACAATGAAAATGTAAAAAGGTGGTGAAAAGGCTTTGGTTTTTTTTTGCATATTTAGTGTTGATAATGGTAAAAAAAATTGTCATTTAAATCTAACAACGTTTGTGTAGTATTTCAAATGAACACATACTAAGATGTTATCGATAAAGGTTGTTTAAAACATTTTAAAACAATATTAAAGTAGAATATCATTGTTAACATAATAAACACGTACACAAAGACAAACACACATTGATATCTGTTTTCATCCTAGCGCTAGTGACAAACCAGAGTACGTTTTCGTTTAGAGACCAATGTAATCTCTAGAGAATGCACTAAAATTACATTTATCTAATTGTGTATAGTAGTATCTACCTCAAATTATCTAGCATATATTGGTCATGTGGCTTATACCATTGCATACATTATTTACGTTACATTGTCAATAAGACTAAACAGACATATTTGTGTTTCCCGGTACCCAGCCGTATTTAAAAGAAAGGGTCAATACCTTTTTTTTTTTAAACTATGTATATTTTTTCTCTTTCTAAAAGTTATAGATAGTCCTGAAAAATAGTATGTATATAAATTGTTATACCGAATATGCGTAATATGTTTTTCAAAATATTGCTGGAAAGACAGACTCATTAATTTTAGGCCTTACCAACTGTTTGACTTCTTTCTGACTTTCCAAGACATCTAATAAACACAAAATTGGGCCGAATTTAGGAAGTCTATTTTTTTCAAACGCTGGTTCTTTTAGCATTAGGAACAAATTAGAAGGAAACTACTTTTCCTTCGTAGAGAACATAGGTAATTTGTTAAAGGGTTCTGTTCGAGCACTATAGTTATGAGGTGACAAGGTGGTGTTAAGACGCGGGGCACGAGGCGGGGGTCGGGGTGGAAGCGTGCTGGTACCAATATGGACGTGAGCACGTTTCAAAAAACTTGAGGCTGAGCCTAATGTTACCAAACCGGTTCATGGGCGTAAATAACTTTTTCGAAGGAGCTGGCGGGGGGGGGGGGGGTAGGGGGTGAGTGAGGAGAACCACCTATGGACTGGGGAA
>JAULBS010016410.1:0-10915 GCA_032355785.1 Symmetromphalus regularis
ATGTGATTAATATTATAAAAGTTGATTAAAATACAAGAAATAACTAGCATTGCCTCACTAGAAAAAAGACCCAAGCTATGCCAATGCTCTATATCAGATTTTGGTTACAATGGCAAACATTAATGTGTTAAAAAAAAGGGCTCACAAGTGGGTAGACATATGCCCCCATCGGCCCCTCTGGTTCTTAAGGATCTGTAACAAAACTTACCCTATGACTGCGTTTCCGGCACATGTCTCTCTTGAGTGACTGTTCATCAATGATGTTGAGTGTGGGCAGCTGTAGATCCGTGTTCCGAATCTGTAACAAGCGTTTTTCCATGCTGACTGATGAATCCGCATGAGAAAATTCAGACTTGACGTACCCAGAATCATTCGACACTGACGGATTTGCCGGTTTTACCCTCATGTTCATTATATCATGCAACGGATTCATTATTCCCATACGAGGTGACAAAATAAGTACATCTTTCTGTTCCTCCATCAGTCTAGATGTTGCAGAACTCTCATCTTCTTTTAAAGGACTTAAGTGTCCTTGATGTGAAAGATAATGATCATCTGTATCCATTTTAAGACGTAGATCATCTACACTCATAGGACTGACGTCAAATTCCATTTTTATGATGAAAATGTTTCCATGGTTATTTTCACAATTTATTAGGTAGTATAACTCTTTTTGTAAAGTTCTATATTACAAAGTAATAATTAGCTACAAATTTTATATGATATAAGAATATTATCTATATAAGTTTTTGGTTCAATAGTATTATTCAAATTCAAAATTCTTGTTCTTGGTTTCCTTCTATCTGAACAGAAATAGAAAAAGCTTATAAAATTATTTTAAAATATTTACCAGAAATGTAAGATCACATTGTCAGAAATGTTACGTACGTAGTGCATTTTTCTATAAGAATATTATCCAAACTTTTAGAATTTCCAACTTTTCTTCTATCTACCTGAACAAAAACTGTTAAAACACAACTAAAATCCTATTAACGGAAAACGTAAAATCATATTATGAGAAATGTTCAGCAAACAAAATGAATCAAAATACGCTGCAACATATATCCGTGTATCGAACGCAAATCAATGATTACGACTCGTTCCCTTAAATTCAGGTGTAATTTATCACCTCACTGCTTCGTGGGGTCATCGTGCGGTACGTGGCTTTGATCCAAAACTCTGACACTTTTTCAAACTGGGCACAACTTGTAAATCAATTTCGCTGCCGGGTATGATCACGTGCTGTCACTGTTGAATACTGTCATACTCGAACGGTGTCTTCCAAGTCTGTTATCACACATTCCTTGTTGATTTCACATCTTTTTTTTCACCTGTAATCTCACACCCGTTGGTAGGCACGCTTTCTCTCGCCTAGCGCATGCGTGGTGAAAGCACGGGCGAAAGTCTAATAACGGTAGTGCCCGAATTAGTTTCGCAGCTCAAGCATTTATTGACAGTTTTGTTCGACTTAATGACGTTTTGGCGGTTGGGTAGTCAAATAAAAGATAGCAGTTATATACTTATATATTTCACAAAGGGTAAAAGTTATAGTATTACAGATAGGCGACAATGGGCGTGTGCGTATATAGGCCTATTGTTATCTAGTGTAGGAAGACGAGGTATTTGCCTCGTCTGGAATTTCCGCAGATTTTTTTCTTTTTCCTGATTTTTATTATCCACATGCTTTAAACTCCCAGGGTCTGGGTTTGATTCGGTGTTTTTCCCTCTCTCTGGTTACAACCCAGCTATTCTATAAATACAGTGGCTATGGACAAATCATGGGAGGATGCAGACATTTTGGAAGGGGGTTCAAAGAATTTTAGTTTGTTATAATGAGAACATAAAATTGGATGTCAAAGGTGGGTAGGGTGGTCTGGATGTGTAGACCCGCCTGGATTTGGCTATGTCAAAGTAAATGTATTTTGGTCTACAACAGGCCCGCAGGTCGGATTTTCAAAGTGTGTGGGGGGGGGGGAGCTATTTTACAAGGTGGGTAGGGAGTATTTTTCAAAGTAGGGGAGTAATTATTATGGGTGTGTAAAATGTGCTGTGCGAAACTGCGAATCTATACACGAAATTAAAACTGGCGAAAAAAGGTGGGCTGAGCTCCCCATGCCCTCCTCTCACCCCTCCTGCTTCTACGGGTCTCTATTATACTAAAGTTGATACTTGTTTCTGCCCGATCCACCTGCCCAATTACTGTACATAGTGAGGCTTGCATTAGTAACGAACATGGGCGTAAATCCCGGATAGATTCCTATATAATTATCCCCCTACTTTTTGCTTCGGAAAACCCACTTCCAAGATGCCGCCCTCGTGTCCGTGCCCCCTCCCCGCCCCCATTTTCAGAAAGCGGTTGCCACCCATGATCTTATTGAAGCAAAGTGCACCTCCCCAACACTTTTTCCTATTTGTATGGAAACCAATAATTATGAACGACCCCAGCAGCGGATATAGAGGGAGGTCCAGGGGTGCGGAATCCCATACTTTTCTCTTTTTTTTTTCTTTTTTTTTACCTTTCCGAGTGGAAGGACGTGAAATATTAAAGGGACACTGAAGTCTACATGGTTCCATATAAAATGGATTAATCTATTTACAATGTACTAGTTAAAAATGTACATAATTTTCTTTTTAAATGCCTTTGTACTTAAAACGCGTTTTACCGTTTATAAAAGAAAGAAACGGAACTTCTTTTTGCAAAAACATTGTCGTAATGCGTGACGTCACACCTGAACAAATCATGTGCGAAAATGTTAATGGCTGCCTGATACCAGCTCTTTTCACTGAATGAGATCATTGTTATTACATCTTTGTTCGGAAGAAATCGCATTTCTATGAATGGAAAAGTTATTATATTTGTATTACAGTTCGTGCAAATTACGGTAAATCCAAATTAAACCAACTTTAAAAACTGTCGTCTGAACGAAGTTACGCAATCGACACTCGACGCTTCCAATGATGTTTTTCAAAATTACACCAGGGACAAAATAGATGACAATTTATAATAAACATTGTCTATAAATAAACTACGTTTTGTCCGCGCCTGGACCCCTAAAATCGGGACCAGTGTCTTTAACCACGTACACACTGGTTAACACAGAATATATATATATATACACACATGGGCTTAAATTCCGGGGGGTGGTGGTATGGGGGGACACGTACCCCCTACTTTTTTGATAGGGGTGACGCCTATATAATTATCCCCCCCCCCACTTCCACGTTTTGCTTAGAAAAACAGAAAATTTCAGTGAAATTAAAATGCCTAAATAATAATCTTTACCAGTATTTCTCTTTATGTAACACTTAACCATGTCGTCTTAGCGCAAACATACCACACACGTGGTCTATAATGTTGGGGAGGAGGGGTGGGACAGCGGGATGGTTCGCCCCCCACTTTTTGGACAAGGGTATGTTCCGTCCCCCCACTTTCAGGAACGGATTTTGCCCTTGTATATATATATACACACATGTAAAAAAAAAAACTATTTTTAATTTAAAGCCGCTTGAATACCGGTACATTGTTTAATGATCGACTAGTGGATGTCAAATATAATTATTTTACGCTCACTATAGTTAAAAGATTGATCTGTAATCAAATCACATTAATAACAACTACCGTATTGAAATTTGCATGACAGAAAGAAAGAGGCACGTGTCTTATTCTGCAAAAAATCAATCCATGAAAACATGAACTAAAGTAATGAATAGCATGGCATAAAAGATTATTCAGTGACTAAAAAAAACCTATTACTATTAGCGTTAAATGTATTGTGGATATATAATGGCGCCGCACATACATTATAAATGTCTGTTTGTAATACGCTGGTTGCTAAGAAGTGATGTTGCTCGTACAAACAATTTTAAATCCATTTGCAAATCCGATCAAAATAAGGCAAGATTAACAAACAAACAAAAAAATTGTTTTACGGATCCCGCCATCCTGACATATAAACACATTATACATAAATATACAGGCATGCACGCACGCATAGACAGACCCTTCTCAGTGGACCCATTTGCAGTTTGGGCTATTTTCCGTTCCAACCAGTGGTCCACTACTGGTTCATCGAAGGTCGTGGTATGTGCTGTCCTGTCTGTGGGACTGCATATAAAAGACCACTTTCTGCTTATCGTAAAGAGTAGCCTATGTGGCGGCAGCGGGTTTCCTAAAACAAATGTCAGAATGACCATATGATTGACGTCTAATAGCCGATGATAAGATAAAAATCAATGTGCTTTACTTTACATGTAACCTTCCACAGAACGTTAAACTAAAGTAAAGTTTGTTTTATTTAACGACGCCTCTAGAGCACATTGATTTTTGTTTTATCATCGGCTTTTGGACGTCAGTAATATGGTCATTCTGACATATGTTTAGAGGAAATCTGCTGCCGCCACATAGGCTATTCTTTCTGATAAGCAGCAAGGAATCTTTTATATGCACTGTCCCACAGACAGAACGGCCTTTGGTGAACCAGTTATGGATCACTGGTTGGAATGGAAAATAGCCAAACTTCAGAATGTTAAACATGCAATTTATTTCCATACACCCCAGTTTTTCATGAATGTGTGTTCTAAAAAATACCTCTTCAGATGTTATACTCATAGATCTATTTTTCAACACTCTGAAGAACTGACAAAAAATAATAAATCGAACACCAAGCAATAAACACGTATTGGCCTATGCATGGACAGTATGGCAATTACTTACACACGTGTATTCAAATCAGTTCCTTTTTTTATTCGTCTCCTCTTTTTTTTCCTTTTTTTTTCTGTATGAAAGGTAGTTTGTATGCAGTCGATGTTTTTCTCTTGTTAATACGAGTGCAAGGTTAGCTCTTATTGTGTCTGCAACCTAATTTGTCTTTACCCAATGTATTTAAAGTATTAAATGACGATACACTTTTTTCAAAATGAGACAGTCTATGACATTTTTTCAGGTAATAAATCATTGAAAGAAAAGAACCGTTGTTTAACGATTTCCCAGCACATTGTTTACTCAGAACCGACTTCTTTTATTCATATATTTATTTATTTTTATTTTTTAATTTTATATAATTTTTTATTTTTATTATATTATTGTTTTAGAGTGGGGTTCGTGGGGCTGGGATTAACTTTGAGTATGTTGCCACATGTTTTGTCTTATTTGGGGCTTTTAGTTGTTGTTTTTTTTGTTTTGTTTTTTGTGTGTGTGTGTGTGTGTGTGTGTGTTGGTTGGGTTTGCTGTTTAATTATTGTTGTTGTTGTAAGGTTTTTCGTGTGTGTTTTGTTGTTATTTTGTTCTGTGTTTTGTTTTTAATTTAGGTCTCTTCACTCTTTGAATCCAGACTTTAAACCACACTTACGGGCACTAAATTAAAAATACAGATATAACTTTCTGACTCGTTTTATTTCGAGTACCGCACTCTTGAAAACATTAAATATATGTCAAACGCTGTGTATACATTATAACTGTATTGAATTGCTAAGTAAACCAATAACTCTCAAACACTCGATCAGTGCTTGTACCTCTCCAGCCAACTCTTATGACAATCTCAATTCTATATAGACTGCGTACGTTAACAACAGTATATACTAGTTTCTCATAGACTGATACTAAATCAATCTAAACGTGCATACTACCGTCTACTCGCCTCACTGCGTTCTTATTTTAACTCCAATAAACATGGAAATATATACATGTATCTACTGTACCTAGGGCCGGATTTATAAGGGAGCAATTGCCCAGGGTTCCCCTTCCAGAGAGGTCCACCAGACTAAGGAAATTAAGTAAAGTTTATTTTATTTAAAGACGTCTCTAGAGCACATTGTCATTGATTTCTATCTCATCATCGATATTGGACGTCAAACATATGGTCATTCTGACATATTTGTTTTAGAGGAATCCCGCTGCCGCCACATAGGTTACTTTTTCCGATAAGCAGCAAGGGGTCTTTTATATGCACTCTCCCACAGACAGGACAGCACATACCACGGCCTTTGATGAACAAGCTGTAAAGTAAAATAGTCCAAACTGCAAATTACATACTGAGAAGGATCGATCCGATGACCGACTGTTTCACAGACCGATACGATACCGCTTGAGCTAAATCCCGCTCCCTGCAATAAACATGGAGTAATATGGATGTACCTGCAGAGTCGGTTACCTTTGAAGTCTCAGGTATTAATAACAAGGGGGAGAAGTAGTTAAGATATCGGATTCACCGCTGGTATCAAAGGCCGTGGTATATGTTAAAATGTAAATTAAGCTAGCTTCAAAGAAAACAAAAAGTGGAGTTACTCAATAGCCGATTTTTAACCCTGAATAATAATAAGAATAATAACAATAATAATAATAATAATAATAATAATAATAACAATAATAACAATAATAATAATAATAATAATAACAATAATAACAATAATAACAATAATAACAATAATAATAATAATAATAATCAAAGCTACAATGTCACTATTCAGTATTAAACCTTCCCCTTATGTACATTACAAGCACATTTATCAAGTTTATATTCTTTTTTATCAGTCGATTTTGACATTATAGTCTTTGAATTTATCAATGCAATACTCGATGTAAGTTTTTCGCATACCTTCCTGGTTCATTCTATCTTTGTACTGCTATCTCTAGCTGTTTGTCAAATGTATGATAAAACATTATTGTATTTCACTAAACGAATTTAATACATCCTTATATGGAAAACTGGATATGTATAATGATTAATGAGATGTCTGGTCGTCCAGATTATTAATGATTATTTCTCATACTCTTAATACATTCGTAGAAATTAATAGAAAAGCGCCGTCTACAGGCCCCCGTGGTGCAGTGGTTAAGATATCGGACTCGTATCTGGTAGGTACTGGGATCGATTATTAATCGAGGAATCAGTATCGACTCTAACCCAGAGTGAGTGCTCCGTAAGGTTCATTGGGTAGGTGAATGCCACTTACAACGACTAGAAGTCCACAGCTGGTTTATCAAAGGCCGTGGTATGTGCTATCCTGTCTGTGGGATAGTGTATATAAAAGATCCCTTGCTGCTTATCGATAAGAATAGCCACATTAGTGTGGCGGTAGCGGGTTTCGTCTCTTCAATTTAGTTACTAAATTTTGCTATTGAACAGAAGATATGATATACTATCTCAACCAAAAAAGAAAGTATGCATGTTGAAATATTTTTGTGTCATTTGGTTGCTACAGCAAACGCACACGCACACACACATTCTCCTAAATGTTGTGGTTATCTAATTCCAGAATTTCTGCCATGAATGGCGTCTGGTTTATGAAATAAATTTGTATTGATTATGTGCATACTTTCATTTTTGGTTGAGTGTGTAATATACAAGTTCTGTTTGAAAACTACTAACCTTTCCTTTCGATCTGTTTCTATTAGTTGACCTCATTTCTGTTCAAGTATTACTGTCTTCATATTCTCACAAAAGTAGCCATTTTTATACAGTACGAAAAACAAAAGCTGCTACCAACAGAGTCCATGGAAAGATTGAACAAACCACTGAGGGTTTCGCTCATGAACCACTGTAAATAAAGCGATGAAACTCAGTATTTAGAAAACGTCAGTGCATATGCGGTCATCAATTAACTCTTGGTTGTTACATCTGTTTCAAAATGATTCAACTGTGTGTGAGATCAAAATAAGGTAATGAACAGGAGAAATAATTTTACTTAATGGACCGATATTTCCTACACTGGAGGTCTTTGCATGAAGAGACATAACTACCATAGTTTGAGATTATTTACGAATGTCAGGGCTTTTGCTGTGTATTTACATTTAACATTGTCTGAGACATTCAGCTGTGATCATATTCATGTCTTTGAATGTCGACCATAAAGTATGCAAAATAACGTAGTTTCATAAAGGTCATTTCATACTTTACAACCGACCCATGTTGAATGGCAAGTTTGGTAAGGACATATCTAGGGAAGAACTACAATCAGGGCCCCGGAAATGATTGTGACATTGGGAAGGCAGACTAGCGATAATGAGGGTTAGATGGGAGATCGGGGGCATCATCCCCCGGAAATTTTTGAAATGTAGATACCGGAAAAACGATTTTAATGGCTTCTAGACAAATTGTTGGGCCGCAGCCCCTACCGCCCCAATTCCTGCTGCCATAAAAATAGGCGATTCCGATAGGAGAGTCCATTTAATTTGGTTGTAACTAATTTTGGTCACCTGCTCCAATATGAAAAATATTTTTAAAATGTTTGTACCCACCCCTCTTCAAAATGTTTGCTTCCCTGAGAAAACTACTCACCGTCCAGTATCTGCTCTGAAGTTTGGATTAGCCTTTATACGCAATTTTTGTTCTCAGTGATGCATTATATTGCTAAATATGTTAAGTGTGTATTTAACACGAAACTGCACGTGCACATTAGCATACGTATGTTTAATAAACGTGATGCTATCACAACTCGAGCGATGTTGTTGCAGTTTTAAACTGTAAACAATTCCCGTGGTGTCGATCACCAGCTTTCATATCTAATCGATAAAAACGCAATAAAGTTGCAATTCTCTCCTTTTGTTAAAACACCTGCTAATAATAGTATAGAATGAAACCCATAATTACCCGTAGATTTACCTGCCCGAAATACCAAATTGGATATAAAGAGTTCCGTTTTCTTCAGCCTAGCTTGGCTACCTGCTTGAAATACCAAAGTTGATACTAAAGAGTTCCGTGTTCTACAAAATACCTTGGCTACCTGACCGATACACCAAATTAGCTATAATTATTAAACTTTGCAACAGATATATTCTGCAGGCACGGATGAAGGATTTCTGAAAGGGGGGGGGGGGGGTTCCAAATGTGATGAGTTAACAGGACGAGGGAAATAGTTAATTTTCACGTCCTTCCACTCGCAAAATATATATTAAAAAGTTTTAAAATACGATTAAAGAGCGTCCGGACCACCTGGATCCCTCTCTGGATCCGTTACTGTTTTGAAATCGTGTTTAGATCTTCCAAATTTTGTCATTTTTAGGGCACACTGTGTGTCATTTATTAATATTTCCCTCACTAACGCACAGCCATGATGAACCATATCCACCGAGGAATTTCTTTTGTTTTTATATATTGTCATTCTCATAACCTGAGCGCCTAAGTTATTTTTTTGTAGTTTTGAGAAAAAGGAAAAATTCTGCTGCAATTAAATTATCAATCAATGACTATTTATTAACCATTATTAAATTTTTTTTTTTTTAAAATGAATAGGCAGGTTATTATCAAGTGGGTTAGGAAGTGCACAATGACTTAAGTATTTTTACAGTTTATGGCAACTGTTTTAAGAAGTGAGTTAGGCTGAAAATCTCAATATGGCCCAAAAAAGGTCTTAGACATTTAGATTATGAGGGTGACCAAGGGCGAAAATCCTTTCCTGAAAGTGGAAGAGGGGGACGGAACATACCCTTGTCCAAAAGGTGGGGGGACGGACCATCACGCTGCCCCCACCCCTCCCCCCAACATTATAGACCACTTGTCTCCTTTGGTATATTTGCGCTAAGACGACATGGTTAAGTGTTACATTGATACAATAAAGAGAGATTATTATTTAGGCATTTTAATTTCACTGAAATTTTCAGTTTTTCTAAGCAAAAAGTGGGGTGGGGTAATTATATAGGTGTCCCCCCTGTCAAAAAAGTGTGGGGCGGATCCCCCTGGGATTTACGCCCATGAGGGTGACGATATGAAATAATATTATATTATTATTGTTCAGTAGATATTTAGAATACTTGTATCATATTCCATAATATCTTAAATGTAACATCATTAGCCCTTAGTGTAAGTTATTGCGATATTAAGTTACATCATTCTATAAAACGCACAGTCGGTAAAACACACTAATTACTGCGTTATTTAGCGTCGTTACTAACTCTACAACTGGGCGAGCGACTAGTACATTCCCCTAATAGGGTCATTAGTATTGGGAGTCGTGCTGACAGCATTGAATGCATTCGTTAACCGACTGTTGTCGCCGACAAGTCTGCATGGCTATACAAATGGATCAATATGTATAGCACTAGTGTTTGCGTAAAGTGCTTCAGCAGGCCTAGGTGAGTGCACCACCAGGTTCAACAAGGGAGGTGCAAGACCAATCACACCGAGTCTCACCCACTTCACTGTTGAATAGAGTCCCCGGAGCAGTCGCATAAATTTTGAAAACGGGTCCATAGATTTATTGATTGAAATATTGTTTATTGCTTTTATAAAAATAGATTAGGCATAAGTTGTCCAACTTATCCATAATACACACATCACTAGCGTGAGGGAGAGGTGGGGGCAAGGGGGGCATGTGCCCCTCCCCACTTTTAAGATATTTCGTATGTATTTATTCATTTTCCAATTTAAATATATGTATATGTCTGTGTGTGCCCACATCCACTTTTTGCACCTTCCTTCTCCACTGATACATGATCATACATCATAGACGAGTGTGAAGTGTTACATTTATGCAACACAAAATATGAACAAAAAAGAATATTTATGAAAGAAAGAAAGAAAGAAAGAAAGAAAGAAAGAAAAAAGAAGAGAGAAAAAAAAAGAGGAGAAAACATCTGTTATCTGTGCTCCATAATTTGGCAGCAGGTTTGTTAAACGAAACAAAACACACGGTATCACAATTTAATAACGAGTAGCATCCAAAAAATAATTATTTTAAAGATTTTCCATATTGGAAGGGATAGGGACATCTGAAATCGTCAATAAAGAGTCACGTGATCCACGGCTGGTTTCTCAAAGGTATGATTTGTGCTAGTCTGTATGTGAGGAAGTCTTTATAATAAAAATCAGTAGAAAACTGCAACTGAAAAGAATGGGGAGCGTGATCTAGCTCAAACGGTAGCATGTCTGCCTGTGAACCGGTCGGTCGTCGGATCGATCCTTCTCAGTGGACCCATTTG
>JAULBS010016421.1:0-25249 GCA_032355785.1 Symmetromphalus regularis
ATTTGTTTTGTTTATTTATTCATTTGTTTATTTGTGGGATATTTTTTTTGGGTGGGTGGTGTGGGGATGGGGGGTTTAGTGGGATGGGGTATTTATTGTCCAATTCAATTATCAATACATAATCGGCCTGTATTAAGGTCCCGGTGCTTGTGTTTTAATTAATTTATTTATATTCATTATTTTATTGTTGTTTATTATTATTTTTTATTATTATTATGATTATTATTAACATTTTAATACACGTAGGCTAAACCTATGTTTAATTAGGCTGCAGTAACCTGAATAATTTGTGTTTTGCTATAAATGTAAATGAGTGTGTTTTTATTGTGGAATATATATGTCAAAATATTATTCTGATAATTCAATGATGAGCTGTTCAAAATCGAATGGAATCACCCCGTACAGTTAGGAGACAATAGAGGGCAGCACTAAAGGAACAAATTTTAATTTCCGGAAAATGCCGAACTGCCAAAATGGATCAGACGACTGAAAAAAAACACAAAAACAAACTAGACATGTAAACAACCTTAAAATGCACAAACTGTAAGCATATTTATAAACAAACAATGCCTAGTGTGTCAGTAGAAGTATGATGTACCATAACTTTCTGAAATACTGTATAATGTAAGTAAAAGTTAAATCAGATTCACGAAAGTGCATGTTTTTGCGAAAGGTGTTATTGAATTTTGTGGAATAAAAACTTTTCAACCTACATTTTGAGTGACTTATTGGAAGAATTTTTGTTTTTAATCTGATTGGCTTAAATGCTTAATTAAACATAACTTGCGCATATATAGTTTAGTTTTTATTATATTGTCTTGCAGTAGCGTTTTTGTCGAAATTTTGAAAACGTTTCGATCGTATTCAGTATTGTTCTTAACTCTGAACGTAACTTATTTGCAGACTCATTTGAATTATTTCTTGTTCAAGCTTATGGTATATTCTGTCTTGACTGTGGAAAGCACAAATAAAAGAACCTTAGATTACGATAAAATGTTTAGTCTCGTAATAACTGGTTAATAGTTGTTTATTTATTTTGTCATTTCAGTGTTCATTAGGATCGTTTTCCTATGGCTATGCTATGATGAGATTGTCGCCATAAACTGAAAAGTCACTGAATTATATAGTTATGGAACTATCAAAATCTGATTATTCCATTGTAAAATTTGATGAACATGATTCTTTAGTTTCAGCACAAAATGAATCAACCACAGAAACAATTGAAAATAATACAGTTATAGATATATCGATGTCTGATAATTCCATGGATGACAAAAAGGAAAACAATGTTATTTCTTCATCACAGGATGATTTTACTGAGAAAATAATGGAAAATGACACCATTATAGAAATACCAAAGTCTGATGATTCTATAGTGAACACAGAGGAATATGATAATTCAATACGAGGTGAATTTACCAATGAAATAATGGGAAATGATAAAGTCATAGAAATACCAATGCCTCATCATTCCATTATAAAATCAGAGGAATATGATTCTGTTATTTTAACTGAGGATGAATCAACTAAGAAAACTGATACAATCATAGAAATACCAAAGTATGGTCATCCTGTAGTGACAACAGAGGAACCTACTTCTATTATTTCTTTACAAGATGAATCAACCAATGATAATGTTACATTTGTTGATATATCAAAATCTGAACATTCCATAGTGAAAACAAATGAAAATAATTATTTGATTTCTACACAGGGTGAATCAAACAAGGAAACTGAAGAAGTTGTAAAAAGTTTGAAATCTGATCCATGTACAATCAAAGCAGAACATGATTCTGTTATTTCAGAACAGTGTGAGTTAACAAATGAAAATAATACATTTATTGAAATATCAGAATATGATCATCCCCTGCTGAAGTCAGAGGAACACAATTCTGTTGTTTCAAAACAAGATGAATTGGCCAAGGAAATAGAAGAAATATCAACATTTGATTATTCCATTGAGACACACAATTCTGTTATTCCAATAGAAGATGAATCAACTCAACAAATTATGAAAATATCAACATGTGATAATTATATGATGAAAACAAAACAAGATTTTGTTGTTCCAACACATGATGAGTTAACTGATGACTATTCCATGGTTAACAACATACATGTTTTTGTCCATCCAGCAGAAGATGAATTGACAAAACAAATGTCTGATACCAATGTTTGTTTTGAATGTGAGAGTGCAGAATGTTCAAGTACAGACTATGCAGTTAGTGAAACTACAACAGAGGAAGCTGTGGTCAATGATTTGTTTTATACATGTGATGTCAACAAGAAAGGACTTGTTGCCGTGTCCTGTCTTATTAAATATCTGCAATCAAATATACTTTGTCATTTGCAAGTGAGATTTAATTAACACTGAATATTCAATTTCATTGCAGTTGATATTCCAGATTATGAATTTAGAATTATGTGAATATCTTTCATTGTAGAAATTAATGGGCAGTTCCACAAAAATGTTCATCAAATCAGCAAAATTGGAAATTGAATATACAGTGTTAAAATTAAGCTTAATATAACTGTTAATAATTAGATTTAAGTGATTCATAAAAGTTTTTCTCATAAAATTGTCTAAACCTTTTTTTCCCCTTTTTTCTTCTTTATTAATATGGATTCCAAATTATTTTTTAAATGGAAAAATTAAGTTTTGCATTAATCATTGATGCTAAAAATAGATATCTATTAAAATATTATTACAGCAGTTTTTTCTATACATAGCATATATTCCCTAGTTAACACTCCCTTTATTGCCAATAAAGTGAAAATCTCTTACATTTGCAGCCTGAAAGTGCCTTGTCTAGTTTGACTGATCTGCTTGATCCCGATGGAGTGGATGTTGTTGTTGATATAGTAACATACAGAAAGGCTATGATGAAGTGGATTGCTGATATTAGGAGAGAGTCAGGGTAAACACTAGAATAAAGACTGATTAGGAAAAAAAGTGTAATATATGGATAAATATATAACATAAATCTAGGCTGTAATTAATAGATCTATATATCATTAAACCCGAGCAGGTGGCCCCTGTAGAAAGCAGTTATTTAAATTACAAGACAAGCCATTTGTTTTGGTCCTAAATTAGTTAATCTAGTGTACATTAACATGTTTTAAGCAACCACCCGTTTTAATAGTCCACTTTATAATACTCGCTTGAAAATGTTTAGAATTTACTTTGTTGATAATAATATAGTCTGTACTTAATTTAATACTTGTAAACATCATATTTTTATGATTTTAAGAAAGTTTGGTAAATAGACCAACTTTCTATTAAATAAATGTATAATGATTTGAATTATTAATGTTTTGGCTAATAGTATAGATTGATTATACTTAAAAACAGATTTGATATGTTGTACACATTAACTAGTATATATAAAAATATATATATATATATAATCTTCTCTTAGAGAGAATAATCAAAGTGAAGATGACTCTGATGTTCAACAAAATCCAACAGAATCTAACTCTCTTTGTCTCCAAGAGACTGTTTTGAGTAAGTACTATTTGAAACATTTTCTATAAAAATATTCTGGAAGCATTTTCTACTATTGAATAGGATTTGAATTGCTAATCAGTGTAAATTAATTAGCAATTACTCATTTTTGTATTATTAATGGTACTGACATTATCCCACTGGACATTAACCCACCCACCCCAGACATTATCCATCTCAGACATTACCTGACTCAAATAATAACCTTTTATGTTTTGATAAAAGCCTGACTTTTGGTACAGACATATTAGGAATAATGTAGTAGTAGTAGTAGTAGTAGTAGTAGTAGTAGTAGTAGTAGTAGTAGTAGTAGTAGTAGTAATAATAGAAGAAGTAGTCTTAGTAGTACTAATAGTACTATTACTACTGTTATGACTATTTTATTATATTACTACTATTTTTATTACTACTACTTCTACTACTACTACACTATTACTACTACTAGTTACTATAACTGGCCAGGCCTTATGTTTGTATATGGGTGAGGTTTATTGTTCTTGTTGGTAGGCTAATGTCTGGGGGTGGGGGGGGGGGATGGAAGGCTAATGTCCTAAGGGAGTAATGTCAAGGGAGGGTGGTGTTGGAGGGAGGGTGATGTTGTAGGGAGGTTGAATGTCCAAGGGGTATTGTGTTGTGATTATAAATTTATGGTGATCTCTGAAATGTATATGATACTGAACAAAATGTTCCCTCTAGAAAGGTGCATATAAAAGATCCATTGGTACTAATTGGAAAATGTAGCCTTTGTACCAGTAGCAGGTTTCTGCTTGGTACCATGTGTTTCACACCTAACAGCCACTGATTAAACAATGTTAACACATTGGGTGTCATTAAACAAACAATTATTTCCCTTCCTCAGCAAGTTGTTTAATCATTGGCTGTTAGGTACAATTAGGTTTCCACAAAATCTGGAGACTTTCATATTATGACATCAAATAAATAGTGAGCACAAATTGAGAATTTAAAGTATGGGGGTTTAATAGCACAGTCTTATATATTTTGAGATAATGCTTCAGCTGTTTGCAGGATGAACATTATTATTAATATTTTATTCATCAATTTGCAGGTGTTTACAGTAGCAATACTAATACATCTCAAGTCACAGAGACATCAAAGTTTTCCGAATAGTATGTTTTATTTAAGCATTCCTCATGTATGGTTTTTATCAACTAAGATATTATTCTTAAGTTTGTGTGTATTCTCTTTTGTACTTCTAGATGTTTATAATTTTAAGTTTAGTACCAGAGCAAAGGAATTCAGAGATTTACAGATTATCAGATTAAAGGTTATTAGGTATTCTCACTTGTTAATATTTGTCTATTTAGTATGCAAGGGATTTCAGAAATTGATATATTGTGATTTAAAATCCATGTGTTTTTAAGCTATCAAACCAGATATATGGTTTCTTTGTTATTTTTCATTAAGAAAATTGATGTTAATTTCACACTACAATTTCAGTTCCTTAAAATCCTTGAAAGTTCTTAAATCTTAAACAAATTTAATGCCATTGATAATTGTGTATGTATAAATTGGTTAGACATCTTGACTATTTGTCCATTAAGATGAGTTTATTTTTCTGCAGTGATGTAGCAGATCTTTCAAATAAGTTAGAGAACTTACAATATCAGTACAAAAAACAAGGAGAAGATAATGCCAACTTACAGCAACAAATTGATTCTCAGGAAGAAACCATTACCTCTCTGTCACAAGAAAACCTAGTTGTGTCCAAAAAGATCAAAAGGTATGTTTTTGTTTGTAACATTTACAATATTATTAAGGGATAGCATGCATGAGGGATCATTCAATGATTATATAATGCAAAATTTGCACTGTTTTAGCCCCTCCCCTGCTTTTTAACTGATTTTGAATGTTAACAGAAAACTTTTCATAGCCCCTTTCCTTTCTCACGAATTATGTAATTATTACCAGACTGATTCTCCTGAGTAAAATTCATTCATTTATATTGGATCGTTTGTGACAGTTTATGCCTAAATAACTCATTTTATGTATCAGGAGGAGCCTGTCAATTTGTAAGTCAAAATACCTAGTTAAACTTGCAGTTTTAAGGAAAATAGTTATTATGTTGTAATCCTCAAATTTATAATTTCATACCAACAATCAAATGTGCATTGTAAAAGTTTTAAAAAAAAATGAAATTCATGTTATCACATTCTAACAGTTGAAAGGACAATTGGTTGGAGTCTTCTGTGAGTTTGTGTAGATTGGATACTTGATATTAAGATCATTGGTGGGCTTATATACATAGCAGTTAGATTTTAATTTTTCTTTGTTTGGGTAGTCTTCAAGAAATGTCTGTTTTGCGGAGTGAGATCCAGGCAGAAAATGAAGAACTCAAAAGTGTTCTGACAAAATACCAAGAAACCAAAAGGGAATTAGAGAATCGAATCAGTCATATGGAAAAAGAAAACAACCTACTGGTTGACAATATTGAAGAGTATAAATTAAAGGTAATTGTATGATATAAGATGAAAGTGGTTCTGACTGCATTTTGTCTAACACAGAATTTGATTTTATTGTCAAATTAGGAGATAATATATTACTTTTAAAAATGAACTATTTATGTCTGGTTATAGTGTGACCGAGATATAAACAATGACACAACTCGGCATGTCTAGGGTTCTTTATGTCACAACAATATGTGGGTTCCACCAAGCGGATATGAAGATCCCAACTAGGCTCTTTTTAACATCATCATATCAAAGACCCGACTGTGGGTCGGATCTTTAAACAATCATGATGCTGGTAGAAGGGATGAAATCTGAATATCGACCTTTGTGCATGCAGTTATTAGTTGTGCAATAAAATCTCCTGGAAAACTGAAATACTTCTTCACTCAGAGAAAGTTAAATTGATTCTGGATCGATGAACATCAGGTAGCTCCAGAAACTAATGACATAAACTTCTCATTAAATTGGCTACCTGGTCAAGCCGCTGGGTTTAGGTGAGTTGCACCGAAGCTAACAGAGCCAGAGATACAGAAACAAAAGAGACAGGGAAACAAGAAAGCCTGCACAATTAAGACAAAAGCAAGGATAAAAAACCATGAACAGTGTTTAAAATAGTGTGTATGAAGTGTACATGTGCAAGTTAAAACACCCTACTACAATAGCATAATATAATTTCATATAATGAACATCATTTTCTTGTTCAGAGGATTAAAACAAAATATAAATAATAATTTTAAAAAACCAAACCATTATTAACCTTAACATTTATAGATCATATTTTGGAATTAAAATCATTTTGACATATTTCTAACAACCAAAGAGATAATATTATCTAAATTAACATTCTAAAATTTGCTTATTTACAATTATAATGTCCCACAGTTACACCCACAACCAGTTTTTTTAATAAAACTGAATGTTAAAGTGTTTACTTCTCTAGTAACTATTCTTTATATTTTATTGTCTTGTAGATTCAGAATTTGCTGGCTGATTTAGATGGCTCAAGATATCAAATACAAGATCTTGAAATGGCCTTAATGGAGCAAAAGGTATTTAGAAAAGCTTTATCTTGCTTCTTCTAAAACTTTTTTTTATATTACTTAATCTTTCACCTTTTTAGCAGATATTAATTTCCCAACTTTTTTTATAATCATCTAGGATAGTGTGATGAACTTGTGTATTTCACTGATGTTTAAACAATTAATCTCATGAAATGTTTTGTATCATTAAGAAAAAGCATTCAAGCAACAAGCTTGTTTTGTTTAGGCATACTTACACTTGTGGGAAAGTATTGTTAATGGTGGGGTTAAAGTTGGAGATTAAAGGCAAATCAAACTTGGAGTCAGTTGAAAGGACAATTGGTTGGAGTCAACTGAGTTTGTAGAGAATGGATACTTGATCTTAACGTTATTAGTGGGCTTATATACATAGAACTTGACAAGAGGACTTATTTATTGTTTTTTAAAATATATTTTCCTGCAGTCAGTGTCAGAGGTAGGCATTAATTAAGGAGCTAGAAAAGGTACTGTGAAAAATCATTGGTCCCAATAATTGACAGGGTAGTTCCAACATTAGTTTCTACTCCTTACTATTTATATTGGCACAATATGATGACAAGATAAACCAAAGTAATTTCCTCCTAATAACACTGGATACATTTGATCAACATCATTAATTAGGTATTTTCTCAATCTGTCTCTCTTATAACAGACAATATTGTGCTATGTTTGTGCAACATTTTGTGCTATGTTTGTGCAACATTTTGTGCTATGCTTGTGCATGTTCCATCCCTCCCTACCCCTATCTATTTGAGACAATAATACATCATTGGAACTGTTAATTTTTAGGCTAATATTAAAAATTTGTCATAATAACATTCAATTACATCTAAGGAAATCTAAAATGTGAGTCAGTAGACCCTATTTAAACTGTGTTTTTTGCAAAAACTAACATGCTTTTTATTTTTATATAAAGCATTTTTTATTTAGAAAGAATGTTTGGAAATGTTTTTTGTAGGCTGGGAGTCAACAGTTCATTACCAATAGCCCCAAAAAACTGACATTAAATGAATGTTGTTTGTACGTGTTGGATTTTTGAGACAGTCCCTAACACTTAACACTGAATAAATTATTTATTAATAGTCTTGTTTCTTCTGTTTTAGCAATTGCTTGACAAAGTACAAGATATCAAGACCATCCAAGAAGTTCAACTTACTGAGGTAAAATTTATTTTTCTATTATTAAAAATGGATGTTTTTATTTTAGGAGAATTTTAATTGAATACCTATCCCTTTAAATTGCTAAATTATATATTTATAATTTAACAGTCAAAACATTAATACAGCTAAAGTTCAGTAATTCGGATTCACCAATTTATATTAAAAAAATAATTTTAATTTAACAGTAATTAAAAATATTTTATTTGCAAGATCCATTTAAGCAAGTAATATGTACCATCAAATAATTGTTTTTAATTTCTCTTTTAATTTTGTCATTAAAATTAAAAATAAATTACAAAATGCGAAATTAAAAACAAAATTGATTAATAATTTCAATTGTGATTATTTTTTTAACTTCGAATAGTCAAAATTATTTGGCCATACTCCTAACAACATGTTTTATGGAATGTATTACTCTCAGAAAATAAAGAATATTTATTATAATAATACTGTTGTAATAACAGTTCAAGTAATAAAATTGAATATTTCATTTTAACAGAAAGAAATGCAGAATAAAGAGCTAGAGATTTCTGTACATGAACTTAAAAGAATGAATGAGGTACTGAAAATAAAAATTTATTGTTTTAACTTGACCATGACATTGGTGAAAGTAATCATATGTTCACATGTGTATTTTATTTATAATATATTTCAAATATAATTTTTTTTTTTTTTAAATATGAATGTCATGTTGTTTTAAAGTATTTGTAAAATAAAAATAATTTTATTTTTAACCTCAGACTTGGTATAGCTGAAGATTAAAAGAAAAAAAAAGAGAAACAATTCTAGAGCTGATCTATATTGTACAGAAATGATTTATAATGTAAATATGTTGCACTGTCGTGTACACTGAAGGGAAAAACATTTTGTTTTTCAATTTAAAAAATGTTTTTTAAATATTTGGGTGTTCTGTTGACTTCCCACCAACAAATTTAAAGAAAACATTCTGTAAACAAAGTAATGAAAAGCACTATTGTGACAAAAACAAAACAAAAATATTTTAAATTTGATTTTTCTGTACAGGATTTGAAAAAAGATTATGGGGTTCTTCAACTATAGATAAAAAAAATTCTATAAACAAAGTAATGAAAAGTCCTCGTGACAAAAACTAAAAATATATATTTTGTTGTTTTTTCTGTACAGGATTTGAAAAAAGATTATGGTGATCTTCAACTACAGTTGGTACACACACAACAAGAACTTAAAAAGTAAGTAAGATGAAAGAAAAAAGAAAAGAATCTATAAAATGTTTGTAATAAACTTGTGAGTGCTGTATTAATCAAGATTTGTTATTGATGGACATGTGGATGTTCATATCAATGGTTTCAAAAATATTTAATACTAATAAAAAAAAAATATATATATAGATATTGATGAAGGTACAGGCCCGTAGGAATAACCTAACCTTGGGGGGGGTGGGGAGGGCACAGACAAGATCGTGTAAAAACTCTTATTAGATTTTGGTTACAATGGCAAACATTAATGTGTTTTATTATATTTTTTTTTTGAGGCTCACATATGCGGGGTTGGGCGGGAGGGGCAGGGCATGTGCCCCCTGTTTCCTATAGGCCTGAGATTAATTTCAGCCAGAGTAACTTTCACATGTTTGTAAATATTCACTAAACTTGATGACAGACATCAATACATTTAATTCTGTAGAATTTTTGTTTTTGATATTTAAAATATATAATTAGATATATAATTTGGGAAATAACAATTGCAGTAGGATTTTAGCCTCACATTATGTTTGGTCTTACAGCTTAAAATTTATAACATTCATTTGTTGACATTACTGAATCAAGATTTTAAATTGTATGTGTATATATAAAAAAATATTTTGCAGTCTTGAAAACCTGGGACAGAAAGATTTGTCCATTTCTTCAGTGTGTGATGAAGATCTGTTTGAAGATGATAATCCATTGTCCAGCCCATCATCATGTGACATGGGTCTTAAAAAAAGTTCATCTATTCATAATGAACTCAAAGCTATGGTAAACTTTTAATTATGAGAAAATACTCCAGTTTGTTATTTAGCATGGATCCTTTTTCTTTCTTAACCTTCTGGACACTGCAGGCGACAATGTCATGCTATCCGTTGAATACTGAAGGCGACATTTCTCGACATGCGAACTGGCCCTTTAAAATTAGTATTACCTGTTGCTTAAATGCATTATGGGAGGAAATGACACAATACCTATCAACACAGGATGTTCCCAATTGCAAATGGCGGATTTCTGAAGCATTTGAACTCCTTTATCGATCGAAATTTTCGGTGTAAATTCGGGTATTTTTTTATGAAGTTTTTCGTAACGTGACGAGCAATGGCGGCGCTACGCAGAGATTTTGAAGAGCTAATTGGGAATAAATATTATTTTGAGGTTTACCGAAGGTGAGGATTTTGATTCTGAATATCGGGAGCGAACAGCGAAAGAATTTATAAATAAACATTGTGAATAACACAGTGTGAGAATATGGTGTTGAATGTAAGCAATCTGACCATAAATACGAATTACCAAGTGTAGATTACAGGTTTTTTGTTCATTCGTTTTTACGCTTTTCTGGACCGCAAACCGTGCACCTACAAAAAATGCCCTTCAAAACCCAAAAATAATATTAATTTGTTTATTATTTTGTTTTATTAAGTTTTAAAGACAAAATGTTTGATCAAAATGAGATGCCTCTCAGATTTTTCTCAAAATTAATCAGTTTTTGGAGGAGTAACTCTTAAAAGAATTCAGTAGTCTAAAGGTTAAATCTTGCAGAGAATTGGTCAAACAGATGATTTAGGCAGATATTGATTATGGGTTGTAACTAGCATTTTTATTGACTGTTTGACAAAGGCAATAATGCAGGGTGAAACTGCAGTGTTAGGGTCCTAAATTATGAAGATATTTCATTTTATTGCAAAATACAAGTTAGGCACTTATGCTATAAGGCTAAAGATATGTTAAAATTTAAAATAAAAACTATCAACACGATAATAACACTAGGTATGTGTCCACAGCCTGCATTTTAATTTAGTTGAATCTACGCATTTATAAAGAATAACATTTGTAATTCAAATAAACATTATGGAGATTATTTCTTGATGTTTTCTTATGTTACAATTTGAACTTTTGTTAAAAACATGTTTGGGCATTTAAAAAAAGTTTTATGTACCTTTGTCCTAGTGCAGGAGGTTGTCCCAAAGAATTGGATTGCCCAAGAAGATCTGAAGGATCGTTCATTGCAATAGAGGATATTGGGTCTTGTTCCTGCTGTTTTATAGATGATGCTGTGAACACTTTGGTTTCAGAAAGCTGAAATCAAAGTGCAAAGAGAATGTTACTTAAAACCATCATTTGTCACTAATGAAATACACTGGTAATCTGTAACTGCTCAAATATAGTTTTGTAGAATACTATTCCAATAGTTTCTTCTACTGCATTTATCTATAGAAGGGTGAAACTAGTTCAGTCAGACTCTTCAGTAGAGCAGTGAGTGCTTTTGTCATATGACTCATTCTGACTGGGGAGCGGGATGTAGCTCAAACGGTAGCATGTCTGCCTGTAAAGAAGGCAGTTGTCGATCGATCCTTCTCTGCAGACCCATTTGCAGTTTGGGCTATTTTCCATTCCAACCAGTGGTCCACAACTGCTTCATCACAGGTCGTGGTATGTGCTGTCCTGTCTGATCATATAAGACCCCTTGCTGCTTAGAGTAGCCTAGGTGGCAGAAGCTGGTTTCCTCTAAAATACATGTCAGAATGACCATATGATTAACATCAAATAGCCGCTGATAAGATAAAAAAATCAATGTCCTCTAGAGGCGTCTTTAAATAAAACAAAATTTATTTATTTAATGATCGTATGACTCATTCTGATTGGCAGTTTCCCCATCCCAACCAGTGCCCACAACTGATATATCAAAGGTTGAGTCAAGTTATGTCCTGTCTAAGTGGAACTGCATACAAAAGATCCCTGCTGCTCATGGAAGAAGGTTGTAGATTTTATCTGAAGACTACATGTCACAATGTTTGATATCCAATAGCCAGTGATCAATAAATCAATGTGCTCAAGTGGTAGTGTTAAAAAAAGAAGAAATTTATATATGAATGTGTGTGGAATACATCAGATCTAAATGACTGGTGTAGGGTTCTCTCAAAATGTCAGCAAAGAGACCTTTTGGTACCCCAAAATAACAAAAAGGTGACTATATAACACAGATCAAAATAATTTAATTGTAATACATCAGATGATTTTGTGGAAAGGAAGGATGGCCCATAAAGACTGTTATTAGAAGTTACATATCAAGCTTTTAATGTATTATGTTTTATATTAGATACAACTATAGTAAATTGATTTACTGATTATCAACACTTGGATGTCAAATATTTGATAATTTTGACAAAGGCATCAAAAAAGTAAAGTTTGTTTTATTTAACGACATCATTTTGACATATGTATTTAGAGGAAAACCGCTGCCACTACATAGGCTACTCTTTCCGATTAGCAGCAAGGAGTCTTTTTATATGCACCCTCCCACAGACAGGACAGCCCATACCAAGGACTTGGATGAACCAGTTGTGGACCACTGGCTAGAATGGAAAATAGCACAAACTGCAAATGGGTCCACCGAGAAAGATCGATCCGACGACCGACCAGTTCACAGGCAGACACGCTGCCATTGACAAAGGCATCAAAGACAACCAGCTACATTTTTAAATTAGTAGCAAAGGACCTTTTATATGCATCTTTCCACAAACCTGAAAGCACAGTCTAGAAATACCAGTCATAAGTGGCTGCAATGAGTACCTGCAAGAGACAGAGGTTATGTTATGTATAAGCGAATGTTCTCTGACTTGCAGTAAGAAATCTTTAACAAGGAATTTCACCCAATAGGTTAGCAAAATCCACAGCCCTTGATAACCCAGTCATGGTAGGAAAAGTGACATTAAAATAAACAAATCTGTATATTTAACTAACCTCTCCCTGCCAGCTGTCATCATTCCAGTCTTCTGCAGCTGTCCACGTCTCGCCAAATCCTGAAACAATTTCAATATCATACTTTTATATGACCACCAAGTTTGCAAAAAAATAATGTTTACTCTACCAGTCTATGAAAAAAATGTACCTGTCAAACGTTATATAGCGTATGTTTTTCTTATTACATATTTTAAGTCAATTTTGATCTTATACACAAGCTGCAAAGAATCAATTTTCTTTCAATGTTAAACACATGACAAAATTACCAAATTAATTAATTTTGCGAGTCTTTCCAAAATTACAAATATGCACTGGACAATCTCTGTGAGTGTGAATGCCACCATTTCTAGGCCTGGACCAAATGTAGTCTTCTAAATTAATGGTGGCAATTGGCAATGTTGTCATAAAAGCTTTGTGTTTGTGGCAGCTTTGTACTGCCAAAATATTCATTTACAATGCCATAGTAAAAGAAATGCTGAAGTTGGTTTCTGGGGTAAAAACTGGAATTCATTGTTGCTGTTGACTACATAGAAACCAGAAATCAATTCCATAAAGTTATGGACATGTTAATAATTTCTGCAATGTAACATTTCCTTTGTGGAAAATTAGAATCCAGAGAGATAGTCGAAGACATCCCAAATGCACCAGGACAACTGAAAATTTCATTTTGTATAGCCCATTACAAAATACGGTATGTTAAGTGACCTTTAACAATGATTAAGCAGCTAGAGCAGTCCAGTTTTGCATGGTTTTTTGCAACATTTTGGTATGGAAAACATATCCAGTTTCCACAATAAACCGGTTCGAGTTTATTTAGGCTTTTAATAGATTAAAGAAAATGTGAATCCAAAAAATTTGCCATTTCTACAGGATCTGATTCTACCAGCTTCCATTGTACATGCTAAAATTGAAAGTATATTATAATTAATGTACCTGCTGGTTCTTTGTCTGCTATAGCGGCCGTCTCATTGGTCCATGTGTCAATCTGGGGACCCTTATCAAACTTTGGAGGATTGCGATTGAAGCCACCACCTCCACCACTTCCCCCTCCTCCTCCAGAACTTGGGCCTCCCGTTCCACCACTAAAACACAGACAAAATTTGATTACACATTTCAGTCACAGGGTTTTATTTTGGGAGTCAAGCATTCAAAAATGGGAGTCACATATGACATATTATTTCAATAATTAACTGAATAACTGTCTTGTTTATATTATATACATATATTATATATCCATTATCTACTATTCTATCTTTATAATACTTATACATTTATATCCATTGTTTTTTCTTTTCATTAGTAATATGTTTATGTGTAATTAAAAAAAATTAAACTCTATTGACGTTGGAAATATTTTGGGTCAACAATTATGTGAACATATTTTATTTAGGAGTATTTTTATGAAATATTGCGTCAAATATGCAGGATTCCTGCGTCATGTGAAACCCTGAGATTTACCGGTAATCAAATTTCTATTAGCAATGACTTATCTTAATGACTACGTTCAAACGTAAAACTGTAAATAACAAGATGCCTGTGGATTAAGATGGCTCCACTATTCAGATATTTATAAAACCCAATTCACATATATATTTTTAAAAATTATTAAAATTTAAACCTTTTATGTTTGTGGAAACTGCAACAGAAAAGAAAGTAATGTGCTCTAGAGGCATCGTTAAATAAAACAAACTTTACTTTTTGCTACAGAAAAGTAATAAACCAAATTTCGTAATGTCTCAATCCAAACTATAGGAAAAGTAAAGTATGTTTTATTTAACAACACCTCTGGAGCACATTGATTTTGATCTTATCGGCTATTGCAGCATTCCTACATATTTATTTAGAGGAAACCAAGTGATGGCACATAGGCTACTCTTTCCGATAAGCTGCAAGGGGTCTTTTATATGCACCATCCCTGACAGGACATACCATAGCAGACCAGTTTTACGTTTTTATTATAAATAAAACATTTTGCTTTGGAAAAATAAACAGTTGTGGACCACTGGTTGGAAAAGAAAATAGCCCAAATTGCAAATGAGTCCACTAAGGATTACAAAATTATAGGAAAACCCCATCGGTAAACTCATTCTCCGATTTTCTTCCCCATCTCAACAAGTACTGTATGATAGGTACAAAGGACAGTACCAACTTTTCTATCTATGGGAAAGTGCATATAAAAGATCCCTTTACTGCTAATGGACAAAAATGTAGTGGGTTTCCTCTAATGACTGAATTACCGATGTTTGACATTCAGTAGTTGATTAATAAATCAGTGTGCTCAAGTGATGTCATTAAACCAAACAAAATATAAAGTAATCTCTTATGATATAATATGAAAAGAATCCTGTAGAAGTAAATAACTTGCTAAAATAATAATAAAAATTGTTTTAACTATACCACTAGAGCACACAGATCTATTAATATTTTTCTATGTAGTGTATGTTAAATGTTTGGTAATTTGATACAGTCTATGTGAAAATGTGAGCCAACCTCGAACGTGCTTTGAACCACACTCTTCAACTTAAAAATCTGTCCTATCACAGGACCGTAAAGGCTTTAAAAAAAACTTTAAAATCCCACTAAAACATTTACCATGCACAGGGATGGACATCCAGATACATCTACGACCCAAATTCAATTATCTTAACACTTGACAGTTGTTACGATGGCTAGTCTGTAATACTATGTGTACATGTGAAGTCTATCCTTCTAAATCAACTTTAACTTGTTCTTGAGGTTTCAAAAAGCACTTACCGTCCTCTTCCCCGTGTTCCAAATTTACCTGAAATGCAAAGAAGAATAGTTGATTAAAAGAATCTTATATAGGACTTGAAACTTGTCCGAAAAGTATGGTGGCCCAAAAAATTAATATTTTGGCCATAAAATTTTAATTTTCAACTTTAGTTAGCCCAAATACAAAATAATGTGTATCAAGAATACAATATCAGGTCTACAAAGTGAGTGTTTATATTTATAAATGAATACTGGCAAATTTAGATAAGCCAATATATTCTGTTTTGATAACTGCGAACAAGATTTTATGTGGAATAAATAATGCAATACAATTATTAGTTCGTATTGTCTTATGGAAACAAGGTGGCCCAAATCAATTTTTTGGGGTGACTAATGCCATTATTTACCAATATTAAAGTAACTCAGACATGAATTTGGTGTCCTGGCGACTGGCCGTTTTGAGTTCTGCTTATCTACTTAATTACTCAAGTCGGCGACTTGTTAACAGTAGTGAGAAGTCGAAGTCGCCATAATATTTTGCATAATAACCGCAGGTTACAATAAATGCAATTTTATGCGACCAATTTAATTATCCAATGTTGCTACTTTAAAGGGCTTAATGTTGAAGTCACCACTACAATTTTGTCACACAAAGATATCTATATGTAAATCAGAAAACAGACTGCAGATCTATCCAACCATTGAAGTGAAGAAATTATCACAGCAAAGAAAATGTGAATCAATAATTTGCACAGTATTTTCCATGACAAATTTTACGTCAATATTTTCCAACTCTGTTGGCCCCAGTGTTGGTTAAGGTATCAACTTCATGCCTGATAGGCAATGATATCAAATCTCAGTTGAAGCATGAAATTTTTAATCTTGATACCGACTCCAACCCAGGGGTAAGTGCTTCACAAGGCTTAATTAGTTGATATATGTTAACTGCACCAACCAGTAGTCCATAAATGGTTTATCAAAAGCTGGCCTGTTTGTGGAGAAGTGCTTATAAAAAGATCCCTTGCTGCTAATCTGAAAGAGTAGCCTATTTGGCAGTTGCAAGATTTCTCTAAGATGATATGTCTGACACATGAGTGTCTTTAGACAATACTTTCCTTTTTCAATGTTGTAAGCATACTTTAACATGTAACAACAGTTTGATATTTGTTCTGTTTGCCTATGCGATATAGATTGAAAAAAACCCAGTCTAACACTTGAGGTAACTGCAGTTTGACAACTGATGTGCCAGATCAATAAATACTTTAATAAACTGAGAACTATAAATACTTTAATAAACTGACTTTTAGAGTTCTTGGATAAATTAATTTCTAACAGGAAGTGGAGATGACTGTATTGGAACCAGTGCCTCTATTAATCCTATATTATTTATTTTGGCACTTAATGGAACTTTTTTTTTTAAAGTGAAAGTGTAAAAATGAGAATTTAAAACATTTCAATTTTCAAATAACCATTTTAAACAATGATTACAAAAATATTTACAGAATAATTTAGTAATACCTACTTCTAATTGATATTTTGATTGTTTATTTGATAGTTTTTCCACCAATGAAAATTGTGACATGGAAGGGAATTTAATTAATTTTCATTTGTATACAAACTTTGGCAAGTGTGACACAGTAGGTGAAGATATTGGCAAAGATAGCCAACCCCTAATTGTAATGACAAGCATGTAAAATGATCTTTATTGATTTTAGAGCCCAGAAATATGCCAATAAATACTGCATTCCATATGTGCAGGAAAGCAGTTTACAAATACCCACTCAACCTGACGTTTGTCAAAATTAATTCAGTTGTCTACAGGTTAAACAAGTTTTAGGGGGAAGGTGGCGGGTGGAGATTCATGCATGAGTCCATGCTTGTGTGTTTAATGGAAAATATTTCAATGGAACATAAAATGAAATTATAAAATTTACTAAAATGGAAAAAATGGAATTGGTTAAATTCTGAAAGTGAAAAGGAAAAATGGCAAATCAGTGCCTCTATTAATCCTGCATTATTTATTTTGGCACTTAATGGAATCAGATTCAAGCAAATGTTAGCTCTTTTAAGAAAGAAACAGAAAACAGCTTCTAAATATAAAACAATAAATGATATCCTAAATTTAGCACAAATGAAAAATGGGTTACATAAAATAACTCATGTGAGCAAAACTATTGTTCGCATAATTTTTAAAGGTTGGTATTACAAAGTTCCTTTACAATCACATATATTTTTAAAGAAAATTATTAGAATCGAAAATGTTTTATTGTGAAAGAAATGCCATAGAGAACTGAACTCATAAAAGCATCAATCTTCATCGCAGAGATGACTTGAAAGTTTTTATTACTTTGTATTTTACCAATTATTCTTTCATCTTCAATACGATTTAATAAATTTTGAAATATTTCACATGAATCCATGTTGACTCAAAGATTCAGACACAAATCAGATTAATTCAAATCTGAGGTCTTTAAAAAGAAACAGAAAATTTATACTGAACACAAATCTACTTACAAATGATAAAAAAATTCCTTGTAAATGAAATCAAAAGTATCAATCTCTAAGGCACTCATCACTGTTGTGGTTAATTTTACTTTGTATTTTACCAATTATTCTTTCATATTAAAGACGATTTAATAAATCCACATATGGCAAAATACTATTTCAAAGATACATACCTCGACCCCTACCTCTACCCCTATCGCCACTTCGATCTCTGCCAAATCCAGCACCAAAACCATTCTCTCGATCACGAAACGTATCCCATTTCTGATCACCAAATCCACCTTCCTCACTTTCTTTTTCCCGAAATCCACCATTTTCAACGTTTTCATTTCGATCACCAAAGAAATTGTTTCTTTCTCTGCCTCTTCCCCGAGCAAGTCTTGGTGGAGGACCTCCATTCCTCCTTCCCCGTCTGGGGGGATGGTCATTGCGATCATGTTTCTCAGATCTGTCAGATGTGTCTACATCACCTCGACTATGATCTCGTTTATTATCTGTTCTGTCTGATATATGATTCGTCGCAGGTTCTGTTTTTGGAATTGGCACAGATGCATTTGGTTTCTTTTTCTTTTTGCCTTGTTCTTTCCATTCTCCCTGAAAAAATAAAAATGGAACATTACAAATAAAAAAAGAAATCTATAATAAATCGAGCATTAATAAACACAAAAATTACAAAGATAAAAAAAGCTGCTGATAATGACAAAAGTAATGCTGACTAGACAAATATTAAGATTAATTTATTTAGAATTATTTAAACCTATATCGGCGCAAAACACCTCATTACAGATCTGGTTTAGATAAGTTATTGAATTTGACAAAATTTGTTACTGGACATTTAGTCTAACAAGGAAAAAGATCTGCCGACTAAACAAATGCAAACCACACAAACATTTCTAATTTAGAAAAACAAAAAATATGATTACCAACATTAAGTATTGCAGTTCAAAAATATTTATTAAAAAGAAAACTTAATTCTTTAAAATGTTTTTTACATAAACATCAAAATTGAAATATGTATTCAACTAGTCATGTGTGATTATAAAATTTGGCCTTGATTCCAGATTTTGTTGGGACAAGATAGTAGTTTTAGTTGTGGTTTTGAATATAAATTTATGGAAGAACAGGAACATGAGTCCAAGACACATAAACAATTGCGAGGTTTGCAATCTTGCATAGACATAATTCAAACAAAACTTACAATCTGATTCTATGGTTAACCACATATCGCTAATTTCGACCCGTGGCTGGCTCCCCGCAAAAACTTGTTGGGAATGACAGTATTTTGACACCTGCTGAAATATTGATTCTATTGAAAGCAAGTTTTTATTTTTAGGATCAAACGAATAAGTAATAAAAATATTTCAATCAATACAAGTACATACTGGTTCATCTTCGCCTTCTAGCAGCATCAGTGCTGCTCGTTCCAAGTCATGACCACAGTCATGTAGTGCTATAGCTACTGCATCCTGAGTCTTCCCTGTCATCTCCACCAACTTAAATAAAACAGTTTAATAGTCATTGGAACAGTCCATTACATCAGATATATTATACATACATACATAAGTGTGATACTAATGAAAAAGTAAAGTTTGTTTTATTTAACGACACTTCAAGAGCACCTTGATTTTTATCTTATTATTGGCTATTGGATGTCAAACATATGGTCATTCAGACATATTGTGTAGAGGAAACCCACTGCTGCCACATAGGCTACTCTTTCCAATAAGCAGCAAAGGGTCTTTTATATGCACTGCCTCACAGACAGGATGAACCGGTTATGGTGATACTAATGAGAAATGAGTACAAAGCACATATGTTAAAAATGTATTTCACATTATTAATTTATATTCTGTCCAATACTTGGTTAAATAAATCAAAAAGGCTTTTGCATAACCTTCATAAACAAATTTCGTTAACACATTTTTTTTAATGTAACCAAATTTGCTTATACAAATCAGACACATACATCATACACTGATATACAAGTTAAAAGCAAAATGTTTTCACTACCTAAATATATGCTATAATAAATACAGTATAGCCATATACACTTTGTAACACACACTAAAAATAATCATAATGCATAGCTGGGATTAAACCCAAGGTAATTCTGATGCCAAAACATTAATAAAATTTTGTTTCATGAGATGTTTAGTTAGCTTGTTCCCTATTATTACTGTTCAAGTGTTCTGGTATTTTAAATCACCTGGTGAATAGATGCCAAGTCTGAATCATCCTGTGCAGATGTTATCTGGGCAATTCTCAATTGTTCTGCTGTGGGCTGAAAAAAAATAATAATAATTCATTTACAACATTAATCTATAATGTTCAACTTTAACAAAAGTAAAGTGTTTTATTTAATGATGCCTCTAGAGCACATTGATTTTATCTTATCGTCGGTTATTGGATGTCAATCATATAGACATCCTGACATATTTATTTACAGGAAACCTGCTGCCACCACATAGGCTACTGTTACCAATAAGCAGCAAGGGGTCTTTTATGTGCACCATCCCACAGACAGGACAGCACATACCATTGTCTTTGACGAAACAGTTGCAGACCACCGGTTAAAATGATAACAACACCAACAATACAATTTAATGTATTTTTGGTAAAATATGTTGAAGATTGTGTATACTTATTAAATTTTAAAATTTTCATAAACTGTTAAAGTGGATCAGTTACACAACTCATCCTATCAAAAGCTATAATCATGTTAAGTCCATTTAACTTATGTGAATTACAAGTATAGTCTACTTCGACTCTAGTGTCTTTAACACAAGGATTGGTGGAGAGTCAAATTTGTTTTGTTTTTTATCGTAAATGCATGTGTAAAACGGACATCCAGCCCTATCTGTAGCAATACAGATGCACTCTTACAAGCAAACTGCATTCTATTCCTCCAGATCAAGACCAATTTGAGGTGTAGAAATTTGTGGCAAATGTCAACGTTTTTTTTTATGAGATATGTTTACAAACGAGGAAGTGTTGTTGTGAAATGCAACCCTTCTTATATCATTTAATAATTTAAGTAAAGTTTGTTTTATTTAACGACGCCTCTAGAGCACATTGATTTTTATTTCATCATCGGCTATTGGACGTCAATCATATGGTCATTATGACATGTCTTTTAGAGGAAACCCGCTGTTGCCACATTGGCTACTCTTTTCGATAAGCAGCAAGGGATCTTTTATATGCACCTTCTCACAGACAGGACAGCACATACCACAGCCTTTGATGAACCAGTTGTGGACCATTGGTTGGAACTGCAAATGGGTACACTGAGAAGGATCGATCCGACGACTGACTGGTTCACAGGCGGACACTCTACCGTTTGAGCTACGTCCCGCTCCTTATCATTTAATATTACCTGTTACATCTGCAATTAAGTAAATAACCACTCCAAAATAAATGCTGTAGAAAAATAGTGTCCACAGGATTTTTATAGTAAAGTATACTTTATTTTTAATAATAATAATTTAAAAAAACACCTAAAAAAAATTGTCTGCTGCAAAAAAAAATGCCATGGAGAATGAAAAACTCTGTGGCAATCCACATGACACTGCCGCGGGCAATTTCAGGGGTTGCTGTTATATTTATAATTACCTGTATTTTTGCTGGTGGTCCATCTGTCTTGGTCTGTGACTGCTGTGATGCAACTTTGCTCTTATCTCTACTTGTCCTACTGGTAGCACGCGAGGTGCTAACGGCCGCACTCATCTTATATATGTATACAGTATGTACAGTTTTTATGTACAAGAAAAATCTGGAAACAAAAATAAAAGATATTTATTAATATTAACATTAATGCTTGACAAAGATGCTTGTCATCCAAAATACATTCATAATCTATTGACCTGTAAAAAAAATTAAGCTCATACCAATTTGGTGAATTCTAGAAGTCAAAAAGGATGTGAATTTAACACCTGGAAGCAAGCATGTAGATGATGAACTAATTAAGGTCATTAGAAAATTAAAATGTGATAAAACAGTTTGCTCGTTTTAATTTCTGAACGTCTACAGGTCACCGATTTGTGGTTCGCGTAAATTTACTTTTGCATATCCGACAGAACAGCGGTTCACGTGAAATGTTGTGCCATATTAATGCAAGCAATTAATTAAGGCGAAAAATGCATCGACGCAATAATTAACTGACACATTTTATTTTCTTATAAATATAAAAGGTAATAGGTGTGCAGAATTTTAAAAGTAAAATAAAACCATTTTAAATTATGATGAATATTATAAATAAATAAACCCAAAACATGTAATAAATCTTTAACTCGCTTAACTGTCTGAGAATTTGAGTAAAAATAAATAAATGTCCGTTTATAAAATGAAAGTAAACGATCATTTTTTTTCATTTCAAAATTGATGCTGGAAAATCTGTTTAATTAATAAACTACACTATTTGGAGACGAGTAATAATGTTTAGGGTTCCGTTTCTGATAGGTATTTCTACGATTCAGTACACGTTTCCGTTATCACAAAAAACTTCAGAACTAAAACCATAGAACATAATTATAGCATATGACTAGCAACACTTCTAGCTGAAATTATGGAAAACCATTTTATAGCTGCGTAGAAAAATATTGTAGACCGACCTATAAAGAAGATACTAATCATTACTCTTTTTCATTGTAAATAACAAAAAATGAAATAACAATAAAGCCATTTGATGTAAATATCAGGGTTTCTAGAACATGGTAGCCCGACGCCGGTGGCTAGTGGTTTTTGTGGTCTGGCTACCAAATAATCACTTTCCACTAGCCCGACGGCTAGTGGAATTACAACAACAAAAAAAGAAAACGGAACGAAAAAACTGCAACATACTCGTTTGGATAAACAAAGTCTGACTATTATTAGCATTGAACATGTCAAATACCTCACTAGTGTAATCTGCAAAATAACACACGTCAAAGGTTGGCAAGATGTCGTAATATTCTGAAGAGTGTCGAATCGCTTCCCTACAGAAATCTTTCCCATTTCTGTTCAAAACAATTGTTTGACACACTAGTTTCGATAAATAAAGTTTGACTATTATTAGCCTGGAACACGTCAAATAACTCGCAAGTGTAATCCGCTAAAAAAAAACATGCAGGCCAAGATTTCTGTTTCTGGTCAGATGTCGTAATATCCCGAAGAGGACATAATGGCTTTCCCTATAGTGATTTGTTTTCTTCCGCTCAAATCAAATCTAACTTTTCTGTTCTTTTATCGCTAAAAATACAATTATTATAAGTAATTAATTTATCCATTGTTACATTGAAGGTAATGATTATTTTGTTTTAGGTTGTCTGTTTTAATCCATTGTTACATTGAAGGTAATGATTATTTTGTTTTAGGTTGTCTGTTTTAAGTCTTACATCCACCGAGTCAGTCATCCATGAAGTCTGAGACGATCGCCGTGAATCAAATCGCAGGTGGCATTTTTTGTAAATAAACTTGTAGGTCGCTATTTGATAGATCTATTGTGTTCTTTTGTTTTTGAAAACGGTGACACTAATCAAACAATGAATCAGGGTGCATTTTATGTAAAAAAAAAGATTATTCCTCGATCGTCAAGTTCAAGTTTTATTTTTAGGAGGTATGGCTAGTGAATTTTTATGTCGGGCTAGTGAATTTAGAAAATCACTGGTCCAACGGCTAGTGGATTTAAAAAAAATTCTAGAAGTTATGGTTTAGGTAGAAACATATTCATTGTGACAGGCATACATGTTAAAACAAATAAATTGCTTTCGATTCTATAAACATATGGTGGCCATATTGTTTCCCCCCACTTTGAACATAAAAAGTGAATTTTTCTGATTGCTAACACATTTTCATGATCAGTACCCTAAAATCATACTTAAAAGGTATGTCGGACAAAAATTAAAAATACCCATACATACCACATTTTTCAAAACTGACACCCAATTTTACATATATTACTCCTTATAAATTGGTGACAATCTTGTTTTTTTATGTCCACCAATACAAATTATTTTATCATGGTAATTGTTATTTATTCCACATGTTAAACAGATTCTAATGTGTGTAACACAAAATTACGAAATTAAAAAAGAAGTGAAGCTAATTTTATTCTTGGTTTATAAACATATGGTGGCCATTTTGTTTTCGTCATTTAGACTAACAAAACATAATTTTTCGAATTGCCTACATGCTTTTTCGGATTTAGCACCCTCAAATAAGGTTAGAAAACTTATGTTGAACCAAATCCTGAAAAATGCCCGTACATCGATTTCAAAGCACTTTTAAAAAAAAGGGTGGTATTTGCTTATTTTGATTCATTCCATCGGAACCTGTAAAATCTTCATTTTGTTATTGACAATCTTCATTTCATTCCATAAGAGTAAACGCCTATCTATTTATAAGCCTTAATTAATGGTTATTGTGGTCTAGTGAATAAGATACAGGACATTTTTAGTTTTCTTGCTCACAATATTTTTAGGTTTGTGGTTTCAAATCCCTTGACTGAATATAATCTCTGAATTTTTTCATTTATAACTTAAATATTAAATATACCAGTAAAGAAGGGGATTGGTAGGTCTTTCTCAAATTTACATAAAATTAGTTATGTAGATAAATTGTAATTAAGTTTTTGCTCTAATGATATGTGCAAATTGGTTCATACTCCAAGTACTAACTGACAATAGTACCAGTGGTGGAAATGGCCGAAAGCCCGAGTCCACCTAAAATGGGATCGGGCTACGAACTTTTCATGTGCAAAGTAGCTTCATTCATAGACTTTGGGCAATCTATGCGGATAACACACATAGTATGCTAATGAGTAAAATGACGATGCATGCACATCTTACCTTGATAGAATGCCCGAAAGCATTAAAATTTGTCA
>JAULBS010016422.1:0-10915 GCA_032355785.1 Symmetromphalus regularis
TTGTTTTATTTAACGACGCCTCTAGAGTACATTGATTTTTATCTTATCATCGGCTATTGGACGTCAATCATATGGTCGAGTAAAGTAAAGTTTGTTTTATTTAACGACGCCTCTAGAGTACATTGATTTTTATCTTATCGTCGGCTATTGGACCTCAATCATATGGTCATTATGACATATTTATTTTAGAGGAAACTCACTGCCGCCACATAGGCTACTCTTTTCGATAAGCAGCAAGGAGTCTTATAAGCCTGTCCAATAGCGTGGACAGCACATATCACTGCCCTTGTTGAACCAGTTGTAGACCACAGGTTGGAACGGAAAATAGCCCAAACTGCAAATGTGTATATTCTACAGACATCATTAAGAATAAATTCATTTACATCATTAGGCCAGAGTTTTTTTTTATTTGTTTCACGAACCCGCCGACCTTATATTTTGCTAAATTAAAATAAAATTAAAAGTGAAGATTCACACTTATTTTATTTCCGCGGAATGTCCTGAAGACTAGAAAAGAAGAAAAGATAAAAAAATGCATATGTACATATATTTATTTAAAAAAATAGTTTTTGTTTCCCAGAAGCATTTTGGTAATGTCAGGGATGGGGTCCTGAATCATTACCTAACAATAAAAAACTAATATACAATAAAGAAACATAATAAATATGCTTGTACATAACTATATTAGCATTTAATTACTTCTGGAACAGAAAGAAAGAAAACAAAAAAGTGTGAGAGAGAGGGAGAAAGAGAAAAAGACAGGCAGGAGTTAGAGAGAAAGAATTTTTTTAGAAAATAAAATAAAAAGTATATATACAGTAATACAAGCATATGTACAGACACGCATACAAACACACTTTTAATATTATTATGTACATAAAAATACCTATTTTAATAAATAATTAAACAAGTGACATACATATATAATAAATTGTATATACATATATAATGAATAGCAGATATGAAAAAGAGAGGAATAAGAACATGTTTTGTATATAAGGATGGGAAAGGTTTGGTTTTAAAGTAATTTGACGGGTTGCTGAAAGTAATAGAAAATTGATGAAATAGATAGATAGATAGATAGATAGATAGATAAATAAAATAAATAATTTTTTAAAACTATTAATATTGATTTTTGAAGAATTCGTTATTCAATCTCGTGAAACTTCTACAGGCGCGTAGGAACCGGTAGGGGGGCCGGGTTGAGGGGCACATGACCCCCACTTGTGAGCCTTTTTCTTTTTACACATTAATGTTTGCCACTGTAACCAAAATCTGATGTAGAGTTGTACTCGATTCGTCTGTGCATGATTTCATTACACATGATTTTTTTTTAATGATTAAACATCTATTTAATAATCATAATTATTAATAATCTTTTAACTATCATAGCCACTTTCTAAGTCTTTATATATCGAAATTAATAATTTCCCACGAAACGTCTTTATTGGATTAACGATGGATTAACGATGGCTCCCGTTTAACTGACTGGAATGTCAAGATTTAATTCGTTTACAATATACACCATGTTGACAAAACAAAATACAGTAATGTATCAACTTGACGACACAGGTGCGAATATACACGCGAAACAGTCTCATCCCACAAATTCCTGTCAATGCGTTACGTCATATGGCGGGAAGGTATTGGCCCCGCCGTTATCACTTCATCGTCCAATCAAACGCCGGAACCAACTGTCGGTCAAGGAAAGAGGGCAGGACTGTTATGGTAAATATCCCTGTACCAGTTGATTGCATTACTTACTAGCAGTGATATTTGCTGATAAATCAATGAGGGAAATATCAGTTGAATTACGAGTACTGACCTGGTAATTGCTATCAGGTGAAGTCAAACTTTTCCTGGGTTTACAGTGGAGAGGACGTAGTGTACAAACTTCCTAGTTGAAATAATTTTATTATTTCGTTTATTAGTAATGGCTATGTGTCAGGAAAATAATGCTTTTAATCCTCGTCCGTCGTCTGCTTCGTACAACTTTCCGTTCAGCTACTCAAACCAAACGAACCAGTTCCAAAACCAGGAATACTCGCAGTACCAGATATCGGACCAGACCGCTCAACAGAATTCATGGACATCTCTATACGGACCGGGGCCGCGCCCTACCCACGGGACCATAGAGGACTGGAATTATGCGATCCCCACGTGCTCGCCTTCAGGGGGGCAGCAGGTCCCTTACAATTACGCCTACCGCCACGGCGCGGGTATGGACTATGTGCAGAACGTTGTTCCTGTTTCACAATCTGTGTCGCCCCATATGACCGCCCTGGACACCTCACCCCCCGTGAACACGTGTTCCCCCAACAGCACCTCCAGCATGAGCCCCGGACCCAACAAGAACCTAAGAGCTCCCTTTGAGTGGATGAAACCAGCTTCCTCCATGCCAGTGCCTGGTAAATATCTATATATTCTAAACAATATTTAAATATACTTATTATTAATTAATTAATATAATATCTGCCTAATAATGTAAAAGTAAAATGTAATAGCAATTCAGAATCTAGTAAATATCTAAAAAATAGTTAAATATACTTATCAGTGGCGGATCCAGGGTAACAGCCCCACCCCCCTAAATTTTGCGATTTAAATAACATTAAATTTTATTATTATTATTATTTATTTTTTAACGTTAAAGAATCCGAGGAATCCGCATCATATTATTGGGGCCCCCTAAATGGATATTCTGGATCCGCCACTGCTTATTATTATTAATTAATTAATATGCTATCGGCCTAATAATGTAAAAGGAAACTGTAATAGATATTCAGTGTTTGGTAAATACTACTACATATTCTAAAAAAAATATTTAAATATATTTATTATTAATTAATTAATATACTATCAGCCTAATAATGGAAAAGGAAACTGTAATAGAATTCAGTATCTGGTAAATATCTATTACATATTCTTAAAATATTTAAATATACTTATTATTAATTAATTAATATGCTATCGGGCTAATAATGTAAAAGAAAACAATACATAATAGAATTCAGTATCTAGTAAATATATATTACATATTCTAAAAATATTTCAGGCCCTAAATCTGTCGAGGTCCGTAAATGAAAATTTGGATTGACGCTAATTTACTAGAATAACGTTAAAAGCGAAAATAAAACATTCGGGCCTTCTCAAACACACCCCCATAAAGAAAATCCTGCGTACAGGCCTGTATTTAAATATACTTCTTATTAATTAGTTAATATGCTATCGGCCTAATAACGTAAAAGAAAACTGTAATAGAAATTCAATATTTGGTAAATATATATTACATATTTAAGCACATTTATATTACAAAGAAAAATATTATTATTAATTTATTAAGATATTATTATCGACCTAATAATGTAAAAGAAAACTATTACAGAAATTCAGTGCCGGGTAAATATCTAAAATATATTTTAGAAAATGTATATTATAGCTTAAAATTGTGTATTTATTATTAATTAATTAATATATAATTATGTGAATGGAAATTATTTTTAAAAATTCAGTGCCAGGTTAATATCTATTAAATATTTTGAAAAGTTTGTATTATAGCTTAAAGTATGTATTTATTATTAATTAATTAAAATATGAATTGAAGCATGATATAGATCTCAACTGCCTAGTGATTTCCTACTACATATATTAGTAAAATTTATATTACTGCGATAAATCGATTAATTAATAATATGTGAAAGTAAAATTGTTACAAAAATTTCATTTTGAACAGTAAACTGACGAATTAATTGACTGCTATGAATATTCTATTTAATGGAAGGATAACTTTTAAAAATTACAATTTAGAAGTACAAGTAAAGTTTGTTTTATTTAACGACGCCTTTATTTAGAACACATTGATTTTTACAATTTAGAAATACTGAAGCATTTTAAAAACATTTTGCAAACTATATGTTTAGCTTATAATAGTGTACCATTTTTATAATATAAATTAGCTATAAAAAATTATTAAGCAATATGTAGACATCTACAATAATCAAACATTATACTTGTTCTTATAAGCTCAACCGTACAGTTGGTTTGAAAAGTTTGAGAATATTAGTTCGTACCAGTAATTCAATATTCTTAGTAAGAACCTTTACCATTGAATAACCATCAAAAAAAATATTAAAAATTAAAAACAAATTCAAAATAAATAAAAAATGAATAAATACAGAGTAAAAAAACTGTTAACAACAACAACAACAACAACAACGACAACGACAAAAAATATAAATACAAATATATAATAAAAATTAAATATTTAAATAACTGTTTGGCACTTTGTTTAAATAATGTAATGCTTTATACATATAAATAGACATTTAATTAATTTTGTTATAATATAATAATTATTATATATTCCTTATAGTATGTATTCATGCATGATGTACATTAATCCCATGATTAAAATTTATTTATGAAAATCAGTACAATTTTATTATGAACGAAACTATATAAACAGTTAAATGATATTCTACTATTAAAATATTTCATTTTATAATGTGCTAAATATAAATATCAATATAATCGTAATAGGTAATTATATAATCATTATATAATAAATAAATGAATACACGAAATAATGTTATTATTTATGTAATAAATACTACATAAAACATTATAGCAGTAAAATTATTAAAAATATTTTTAACATCCCTATTTTATAAACTTGTATTTGAGGATTTAATTAACTGTGATAAATATATTCAAAACATATTTAAATATACTTATTATTATTAATTAAATAAATATTTTATATAACATTTTAGCATTAAAACTATTAAAACCATAAATACATTTTTAACAGCCCGGTTTTGTAAACTTGTGTTTGAGGATTTAATTAATTGCGATAAATATATTCAAAATATATTTAAATATACTTATTATTATTAATTAAATAAATATTATATATAACATTTTAGCATTAAAACTATTAAAACCATACAAATATTTTTAACAGCCCGGTTTTGTAAACTTGTATTTGAGTATTTAATTAATTGTGATAAATATATTTAAAACTACGCTAAAGAAAATCACAGGCAGTGAGGTAATAAATGTGTCGTACATGTCTACATATATAAATGACACGGGGTCCAATTAACATCTCTCTTGCTTGTCTGCTTAATTGATCTACTATAGGGATCGGGTAAACCAATTAAAAGACTAACATCTACCTATTACAGATACATCGGATTTCACAATTCTATAAATTTGCCATATATCTAATAAAATTGAAAATTCGTAAGTTACGATTAAAAAATTAAACGCTAAAACAATTTTTAAAATCTGAAACAATTTAATTTAGAAAGAAAATAATATATGTTTAATTAGATAACAACCATAATCTAAAACTGATTCTTATTTTTGTTATACATATACACACACACGCATGGTAATTAATACACAATTCAGTAATTCAGTTCGAAATGAATTTAGTTAAAAATAGTTAATTAAAAGCAAAACTCAATAAAGTACTGTTAGGTATTAAATTTTGTTCATTTCAGTGTTACTAATGAAACCACAAAATATTTTTTTTAAATAACCATGTTTAGATGATTACTTAAATACTACATAAATTATGTTTTGTATTTAAAATATTATTTAATTTTATAATAATATATGATAAACAGGTTATACATTTATAAAAGTACAAATAAAAAGTGTTTATTAATGATTACGAAATAATTACCGACAAGCTTAGCGTACTAATTTAAACACTTACCCAGAATATATTATATACAGCATACTCAAATCAATATTATACATCTGAATATTTTTGTAGTTTTCCTAAAAAATATTCATTAACAACAATTAAAACAACCTCTTCTCTGTGTGTGTGTGTGTTTTGTATTTTAATTGTACCCGACATTCAGCTTGTGAATTAAGAAATATTCTTTGCATACACAAAGCCAAAAAAAAAACAGCAGAAAAAAGGACAAAAAAAAAATAATAAAAATAATTCAGTTTCTTATTTGTTTTTGTTATTTTTCTTAGATTTTTCTTTGTTTGTTTGTTTCTTTCTTTCTCTCTCTCTTTCTTTTATTCTTCCCTTCCTTCTTTATTTATTTATGAACAGATTAGTAAAGAACAGTAATTAATAAAAAAAATAAAAATAAAGGCCAACACAACTTTTACCACAGCGACCAGATTATTTCTGCCACCAATCATATTAACTGTTAGTTAAATTGACATCATGTAACTGACGTACAAAACCGGGAATGTCTGGTTATAAGTAAGCAGGTAAGATTGGCGACTTTGTTCATTCCAAATTGCTCGTCTGACTTCGTGACACAGGTGTTATAATTGCCGGTATTCACCTGGGATTAAACAATCCAGCGTTAATCTATGATCCATTTAACCACAGATAAATACCCGACCAACAGATACACTCTGTTGTCTATACCTGTAATAGAATACATTCCATCGTACATTCCTTTCTGTAAAACCTAGCAGATTTCTATTTAATATAGTTTTAAAAAGATGTAAATCGTGATGCCAGTTGCGAATCTCGGGGCCATAGGATCCCTGTCCCCCCACCCCTCTAAAGTTTACGATTTAAATAAAATTAAAAAAAATATATTATTTTAAAAATTATTATTATTATTTTTTTAACGTTAAAGAATCCGAGGTATCGGCGTCATATTATTGCCCCCCCCCCTCCTCCCCCAAAATGGATTTTCCAGATTTGGAAACCAAATCTAAAATAAAAAATTTTTCATTTTCTGTGTATTTATTAACATTATATTTATTAACAGCATATACTAAATAATGTTTTATTAAAAAATGTTTGCAAAACTCTATCTTACATTATTATTTCTAAACTATTTCCAATAAAGGCATAAACTAACTTCGGAAAGCCACCATAATAACTAAACGTGAAATAAAAATGCATTTTACAATATCTTTTAAAGGAAAATAAGATTGTTATTAACTATCTTAATATATAAGAACGAAAATCAAAACAACAATTAGAATTAGGACAATTAGAACAACAACAAAAATACACATATAAATAAATAAATAAATAAAAAGAAATCTTATTTAATAAACAAAAATGTGTTATTAACTCTTTTTTTTGGCACGATATTTAATTACCGGAAATAATTTATATTAAATGATAGATGTTTTTCTTAAACGTTATTTATTTTTATATTCTTTGCCCCACCCGCCCACATACACAAATACATTATATACTAATAATTGAGAACGTTTTCATATTTATTACATACTTAACTGACTGCTGAAATAATTAGCACAAGTAATTTCATAATGAATATAATCCAAAAAAATAATAAAAGAAAAGAAAAATAGGATAACAAATTTTAATATGAGAAGATTTGAATCTTATAATATATTTCAGTAAAGTTGAACATAATTAATTCGTTATTATTAATATTACAGGTAGGATATATTTCCAACTATTTTATAATGACTAAATATGGTATCTCATATTCCATTTTCATCTTTCAGAAGCAATCCTGGAATCAAATGGATTTGCAATGCTATAAAGTTAGACTGCATTCTATCAGGGTTTCACATGATGCAGGAATCCTGCGTATTTATAGGAATATTTCTCTAAAATACTCCTAAATAAAATATGTGCGCATCATGGTTGACGCAAAATATTTCCAACGTCAATCTATTAAAAAATATTTAAATAAACAAAAACCTATTATTTACGAGAAGAGAAAACAATGGATATACATGTATAAGTAATACAAAGATAGAACAGTGGACACTGCATATAATATATGCACATAAAACAAACAAGACAATTATTCTGTTAATTATGTGATTGAAATTATATGTCTTAGGTGAATCATTTTTAAATGCTTGACTCCCAAAATAAAACTCATGATGACTCCAATTTTAGTGGTATTTGTATGAAATTGTTATTGCATTAGAGTTGTGAGCCTTCAATGTAGACTAAAAGTTTTCTAACGATCGGGACTGAACTCAAGACATGACATCCCCATACAAATAGTGCAGGGCCGACGCAGCCGTTTAAATATTGAGGGGTGGGGGCCAAGACTGAATAGGAGCGCCATCAGTAATTTGAAGGGCGCCTACAACGTACTCAATAAATGTACAACAGGGAAATCCTTAAATAAATTACATGTTACATGACATATAGAACAAATAAATCAAATAAATCATAGGAACCAACAATATTATGACTACACATGAACCTATTTTAGGGCGCCTATTGTCGCAAATAAAAGGGTGCCACAGATTAATGTGGTGGGGCTTATGCACACACGGCTGCGCCGGCCGGCCCTGTAAGTGTGAAATTAAAGTCTGGATTTTAATTTTGAGTCGAAACTCAAAGATCCGAATTCTAATTGTCGGTTCAGTGTTGATCCTCAGTTCAACCTATTGTCTTAAAGGCATATTCCCACAGAATTTAAGAGTCTTCGTGCTCTAAATATTAATTACGAATGAAACGTACATGCATTTGTGATATTACATCTCGCGTTTATATCACGCAAAACTTTTACCTGAACCATGGTTTAGAGAATTCCATGTCAAGTTTATGGTTTTAATGTATTTGTCCGTGAGTATAATTCATTATTATTTTAAAAATATTGATAATAAGCGAGATGCGGTGGTTATGTAAATAGTTGGATGAAGTATTTTTATGGACAAATCAAATGTTTATATTGAAAATTAATTCTTTGTTGGGAAATTAATTAGGGGAAGGCTCCGTGGGAGTATGCGTTTAATACGTGTATGAATCAAGGCTGAACCGTCACCGAGAAATCAGGACTAAAAAATTTATAAGCATATTGCCTGATCATTTCTTACAGAAGAAATAATTATCTTTTTGTCGATGCCTCGATTACCCTTAAACATGTCACACACTGGTAAACTATCTCGAACTGTGTTATCTGTTTATTCGAATTCATCCAGTCGGGTAATTCTAATGTCCATCGCTCGTCACCCGGGGTTGAAATGGACAATCGAATCACAGCGTGGACAACGCATACTAGTCAAATTTAAATAAAATCTGTATCGCTTCACAGCGCTGAAAGTACGTACAAGTGAAAGTTAAATATAATCTGAACGTTAACATAACTGGAGCAAATTAATTTCTCATATTCGCTGGACTGACGGACGATTAGGAGAATGGTGATGGACTTTCTACAAAAAAGCTTCGATAAGAAGAACGCGCGTCACTGGAACTTAACGGTTTTATGACTGTCACTGACAGTTTTATGTAGTCACACCAATAACCGCACTCAGATGATGCTGTACAATCACTCTTTCTCTCATGGGTGGGAAAATCGCTACCTGGAAGTGGAGGGACGAAGCCAGGGGCATCTTGGAAGTGGAGGGACGAAGCCATGGGCTTCCTGGAAGTGGAGGGACGAAGCCCGGGGCTTCCTGGAAGTGGAGGGACGAAGCCCGGGGCTTCCTGGAAGTGGAGGGACGAAGCCCGTGGCTACCTGGAATTGGAGGGACGAAGTCCGCGGCTTCATGGAAGTTGGAGGACGGAGCTTGGGTGTGTGATGGAGACATGCCCCTTCCCTATTTCTGTGTGGAAATCTAAGATTTTTGAAATTCCTGTTCTGGCTAAAACCTTCAAACTATAATAGACCCCCCCTCCCCGTCTATATTTCGATATCATTGTTAAATTATTCACAGCTAAATTCTGATGTTCAGAAACTGGAACAGCCAACCCCACCCCCAATATGAATTTCGTTCCAACGCCCCTGGATATATTTGCGCCAAGACCACATGGTTAAGTGCTACATTGATATCATAAAGAGAAATACTGAAAAAGATATATTTTAATTTTTCGAAGCAAAAAGTGGGAAGATAATTATATAGGCATCCCCTCTGTCAAAAAAAAAAGTGGTTGGATATATTCCCCAATCCCCTAAAGAATTTACGCCCCTGTTGATAGCAAATATGTATCGTGAATTGTACCTGTTAAACATTTTTAGAGTGATCTAGATGGCAAAAGAGAATAATTTGAAAAGTGGAAATAGAACATATTACTTTAAATAATATGTGAGCTTCAGTGGTCCAGTGGTCGGACTCGCAAGCTGAAGACAGTGGTTCAAACCCAGTTAGAGACTAGCTCACATTTGACTACATGTCAAAATTATCAAATGTTTCACATCCAATAGCCGATGATTAATAAATCTATGTGCTTTAGCGGTGTCGTTAAACAAAACTATATAAAATGTTTTAGAAAATAAAACATTTTTATAAGAATTCTTGCTATATCAAAAATTTTATAATGTTGACATCAAAGTCTAAAGAAAATTGGCGTAGTCAAGTTTTCTTCTACTTGATATATTGAAATTAATATCTCAGTTTCAATGAATATACCCAGTATATGTGTTCCAGTTGTTATTGTTGTTTTTGGACTTAGCCAATTTCATGAACTATAAACAATATTTTGACCGCCATATTGGTTTGTTACCGGATTGTGGATGTTCAAAAGAGTCACCATAGCAAATTAAAAACATTCTTTTAAAAATGTATTCTAGGTTTAAACATTTTCTTACTAACCTGTCTTTGTGGTGTAATACAAATGATAAACCAAACTCTTGGACAATCACATTAAAAATATATTCTATACTATCATAAATATGACCAATTTCTGAAAACTGATCTGGAGAGGTACACGTATAACATACAAATAAAATATTAAATTTTTTCAATAATTATGCGATTTAATTTTGAAACATTTAATTTCGAAATATATAGTGTTTTCAGTAAAATTCTGTAAAAAATTGTTTATCAAAATTAACTTATTTAATAATAATGTACAAACATTTAAACTAGAAAGTCATTTGGAAAACGTTTCTAATTTTAAATATTTGTCAGTAATATCTACTATACATAAAAAGTATGCAAAATTTCATATAATAACCTGAAACAAAATCAAAAGCCAGAATGTTTA
>JAULBS010016444.1:0-10914 GCA_032355785.1 Symmetromphalus regularis
TTACAATACATGATCTGGGAGAAGATCCTAACACCTACTATAATGTCTCCTTTATCTGATGTGCTGTCAATCTCTGGGGTTCTGTCAATCAAGCGAAACAGCCGCTGTGCTGCTAATTTAGCTTTTGCATAATCAGGAGACATGCCACTTTGACGTCCAACTGACGTTCCTCCAACAATGATAGCACTAAATACCCTGAAATATGAATGAATAAACAATTATAATGTTCAGGGTATGTAATTAACATATACTGGGAACATATACAAGGAAAGACGACTTGTCAATGTTATGTTGATCAAATTTTACATCCACTGGTCATCATATTAGCCAAGCGCGTATGACGGAACTTCAGTCTCATGATGACAATGTTCGTCCTCACAGGGCTCGTGTTGACTTTACTAAGACAAATGAATTCCACAAAGTCATTTGTTAACACGTGTTTTCTGAATAAATTGAGGCTTCCCTTAAATATTGTTCCCAGTATACTTGTAGGTTTTTCATGTAGGTCTCCACTGGCTAGTTGTAAAAACTACACAGGGTTTGGTACATTTTCTACTGGACCATATTTAATCTCGTTCTGGGTTAGTTATAAACTATGCTAATTTCATATGCTGATGTTCCTGACATGACACATCACTGACTAAAATGATGTCTAATACAATACCTATTTTAACCATGGACACAGTTTTCTGTTATTTTCACAACTAATGACTACTACTTCTAGGGCAGAATATCCTCACAAAAACTTGATATCATTACTGTTCTAATACTAATGGATGAGTGCAGCACTCACGAATTGCATATGTGTCTAACAGATGCTGCATTCTACAGATATACAGTTTTGAAATGGTAAAAATAATAAGCAAATGAATGAGAATACTGTTGTAAAGGTTTGTTCAATAAATAAACATTACATAGCCAATGATATCATGTTCACATCACTGTAACATGCAAATATCAACATCTGCAATAATATCTACCTGAACACTTCATAAAACTCCATTTCTCCCGTCTGAATAAGATGCGCTCCAAAGCTGAATGATGCTGCATATGCAAAGTATACAATGCAAAGAGCAATACCATAGGTAAGTCCATAAACAGGCGCCCTCTTCAGACCAATTCTGTAAAGGGAATAAAGTTAAATTAAATAACTTACACAGACAAAGATAAATAACTTACACAGATAAAGATAATTAATAAACATTTTTTATATTTCCATATTTCTGAGAGGGATGAAAGTGATGCATTTTTATAGGAACTAATTTTACTTTTATTATATATCCAACAGTACACAGAAGCTTGCTCTATAGTGCAGCACGTTATATCCAAAATGGTGGATGGTACTTTCTGTTGGAAACTATGCCTATAAAGAATTATTTCTGTCGGCCGTTTTGTGTTAACTGGGTGGTCTGGGTATTGAGTACATTTTTGTTTTGTTTGGTAGTATTTAGAAGAAAAAATCATGCAATAAACAACAAAAGTAAAAAGAAATACTAACTTGTACATATTATGAACAAACTCATCATATTGCTTCACAAAATCTTGTTCTTTCCCAAGTGAGGCCACAGTTCTAATGTTGTCAATAGCTTCAGAACATATCTAGAAAAAGGTTGTAGTAAATAGTATTCTTCTGAATTAGATAATCTTATCATTATTTTTATCATTAAATACTAATATACCATATTTGTAGTATCAGTAGAGAATAAAACCGTGACTTGCAAAGATACAGGCAGACTTAACATCTGATGTAAAATCCATTAAAAGGATCCATATCATATTAAAGACAAATTTTCTGGATGGATCAATTGGACATGAACAAGGATAAACATGAACATTAGGTTAATCTTAGTTTTGTGTTTATATCCAATTATGGCTCAAGCACTATGTCCTGGACAAACAATTTAACTTTCCGTGTTATTTATTCGAGAGAAATCCTATTAACACCAAATGATACAGCTAGTTTTACCTATAAGCAGAAATAGACATTTTAAATGCACATTTTCTAAGAGAGGATAGCACAAACCACAGCCTTTGTTATACTACTTTTAAACTACTAGTTCGTGCAAGTGATGTACGCCTTACTACAGTCGTTTAGAGTAGCCACTCTGGATTGGAGGCGATACCCATATTCAGGGCACAATATTTCACGTTCCGTTCGCGTGTCGGTTACGCAAAATTAAATTTACGCGAACCGCAAATCGGTTACGTTGTGATCTGTAGACATTCAGAAATTAAAATTTGCAAACTTCACGATTACAGGAAGTTTATTCAAGCAGACGTACAAGTATTCCGACAAATGTTTTAGACTGATTTTTAGATACTTGATGCGCAGCGAACCAGTAGTCAACGTTATATTGGAATAGCTGTAACTTGCGACTGGTCTGAACTTAAAATGGTGAGTATAGTTCCCCATCCCCCCTCCCCCAAACCAAATAAACATAGCTAACTTTAGCAAACATTTAAAAAAACTGTTTTATAAATTGTTTTCTTTTGTGTTTTGTTTTAATTTTGTTAGAGGTAAAAATTCTGTATTTAAAATATAATTTCATTGTAACTTTGAGGTAACCGATAAGTTAACTCACAGTTTACGCAAATATAATTCACGTAACCGAACTATGGGTTACCTACGTAAAAACCACATGAACCGACTTCCGGTTACCTCAGATTTCGAAATATTATCCACTGCATATTAAAAATATTGGTTGACTGAGATTCGATCTCAGTACCTACCAGAATTGAGTATAATAGAGTAAGTTACCACCACTGCAATACTAACCTTTCCTGATTGAGCAATGTTTTTTTGGTCGGTTTTGGCAGCACCTACAGCAACTTTAGTCATTGTCATGCTGGCCAGGATCATCACCGGCATGAAACAGAGGGTGACCAGAGTCAGCTTCCAGCCAAACACAAATGCTAATATTATAGCACCGCCTAGTGTTGACATCGACTCCAGAACAAAGCCTATTTTAATACCAGATGCCTGGAAAAAAATTACAAATGATTAAGGGTGGAAATTAAGAAACATTTCCACTCACTTTGGGGACTACCAGCCTGGAAACGTTACTCGTCCCCTTTAAAGGCATTATTATAAATGGTACTAGGACATTACCCCCTGGACATTACTCCCTTAGACATTACTTCCCCCACCCCTCGGACATTATACCCCGGTGGGTACTATTATTACAAATATATATGGTGGGAATCCTCCAAATATATCTGTGTTCAAATGTATTGCATATAAAAAAGAATACACCATTTACATGCATAGAACAAATTACTATCAATTAAAGAAATTTAAAAACTGAAAAATATAATATCAAAGTATTAAAAGTGTCTGAAAAACATGGGTGGCAGTTCTCCTAATATTTATGTTGAATTATAAATTAAGCCTACTAGTATAATTATCGTCAACTAAATTCAAACTACAAATTACCATCAATTAAAGCACATTACTAGTATACTAATATATTTGACTTGGGTCGGTATTCATCCTGGGAATGACAAACCAACAAACATTTCAACCAATTCCCAACTCTGACATATTATGATAAACAAAAAGATTATAATTGTATTCTTACTCCTTGAACGAGACTGGCGTCACTACTCAGTAGAGTTGTCAATACTGCGACTTGATTCTCTTCCTTATCAAAGAAGCTCGTGTCCTGAAAATACACTTGATTTTATTAAAACATCCTAACACTTAACGTATGACCGAAAATTATAGTAATACTGTTAAGAGAGTGTCATCTTCCTGAATATCGCATCCCTCATAATTATGACATAAAACATAACAATGAAACAAAATCAGTCAGTGTATAGATGTTCTATTGTTATACCATTAACAATTTCGATATTCACACAAACACGTTTTTCATTACATTTTAATTACAAAATAGTCTTGAATTTTAAAATTGCTTGATATGACTGTGTCAGCTATGATATTTTCCAGGAAATACATACTTGGTTCATGTTTAAAACTGTAACAGGAATTTCATTATGAATATATTCCAATAGAACATATTCCAGGAGAACCAATAACGTGTTGATGATGAAAATATTAGTTTAAAAAAGGGTATGGGTCAATTTGTGTTTCATATCTGTTAAATATAGTAAATGTTAGTGTTTAATCACGTTTTCTACTACCATATTCATTATTAATAAAAAGAAAGGGGCGTTTTTTATTGGAAAATGACGAAAATGAATCATTTTGTTTTTTGAAAACTCACAAGTTGACCAAATATGGATGTTAAACTATGTAGTTGGTAAGGTGAGTGTACCAATGAATATGAATTTGTGTGTATATTGCTATCTATATTCCAGGAGAACCAATGACGTGTTGATAAAGAAAACATTATTTTAAGAAAGGTTTCGGGTCTATTTGTGTTTAATATCAGTTAAATATATTAAATGTTAATGTTTAATCAGGTATTCCAGACCCATAATCATTATTAATGAAAGGGGCATTTTTATTGGAAATCGATGACAATCAACAGGGAACATTAAATATATTTTTGAGAAAAGACTTAGAAGTTGATCTAATATGGTGGAGGTTAACATGGTGAGGTGAGTATATATCAATGGATATGAATTTGTATGTATATTTGTTACCCGGTAAGCACAGGTACCTGTTGTAATAGAGACTTGAATGTCAGTGTTCTTATACGAGATGTAAAACAAGCACCAGACTTTGCAAAGCAGTAACACTGAAACAAATAAAATCAATCAAATACTGCTAATGACATATTATAAATTAAATAATACTAATCAAATAATACATAATAATGAAAAATCACCTAAAAAAATCAACTACATATATTACCTACCTATTAGCAATAGAATATTGTCTAGAAATTAAGCCCCTTATTTTTAAAAAATCCAAGATTTTTGAAATGCCTTCTCTGGCTAAAATCTTCAAATTATAATAGATCCCACTTCTTTGTACTTGGTATATTTTATCTAAGACCACATGGCTAAGTGTTACATTGATATCATAAAGAGAAATACTGTGTACTTGGTATATTTTATCTAAGACCACATGGCTAAGTGTTACATTGATATCATAAAGAGAAATACCGGAAAGGATTATTATTTAGGCATTTAAATTTTTGAAGCAAAAAGTGGGTGGATAATTATGTAGGCATCTCTTTCCCACCCCCCTCCCCCATTCCCATGATTTACGCCCTTGTTCATAAAGGCTATAAACATGATATGTCGCCTGGTAATACACTTACCTGTATTAACTTTACAATTGACACACCTACACCCACACCGACAACAGTTATCACCAATATACGAACTGCATATTTTTGTTCATTGGGATTGTTTTCTATTGAAAATACCTGGATTAAATAAAAGTAAATGAATTAATCAATATTAACTAATAGAACAAAATTTAGACATTAACATTTTCCTCAAAGTAACAAATAATATGAGCTCGAATTTGTACATAAAGTTATAATATAACCTTTGTTACAATTTAAAATATTTTACAAAACACAAATACATCCTCATTTTTCAAAATCAGTCATGAAGAGATTTTACAATAAACTTTTTTTTATATAAATATGAGGATTGCCACGGTCATGATACACACAGTGAGCGTATATATTGATACAAATGTTAGAGATCTGGTTATTGGTTTGATATAATTCTCTTCTGTTCTGAACTGGTTTCATTCCTCAAACTGTTGTGCTGGTGGGTTGTCTTTTTAAAAATTATTATTATTACAATTATTTTATTTTCTGTTTAATATATATTTTTTAATTATTATTATTGTTGTTGTTGTTGTATTATTTATCATATTTGTTATTTTGTTATATTTAGGAATTTAAAATGGGTAAAGTAGCAAACCTCATAAAAGTTAAAAAAAAAAAAAAAAAAACGAAAACGATTGAGAGAAGGAAAATGTACTGTGGACTTACTGGAGTATTTTATTATTACAGGATGTTACATTATGGGATACCTTACATTATCACTTTAAAATTAAATGTCAGGAAGCAGCACAATTATTTGGTGAACACTTTGGGGCGTTAGCTGGTACATGACAGACTGAATGGACATCAAACATGGCCTAGAACACAAACCTAACCGTCACACCACTAACCACTGACCTCAGTTCAAACAGTCTATCAAATTACCATCATATACCTACAGATCTGAACCTTCAATGGAAAACTAAAGGATAAGAAATTAATATTATAGTAATATTAACTATACCCGCACAACATCGCTTATGATGAAGGAAAAGGTTGGGAAAATAGCTCCGACGATTATAGAAGTTATCAATCCAACTGCAATGTACAGCCATTCTGGAGCATTCATTTTTAAGATTCTCAAATATACACCTTTTGAATCGTCTATAGCCTGAAAAGGAAAGCAAACCCAATAAAAATCTTTAAAATACATTTTACTGGAATATCGTAAATCCTGAAATTAATGTGCATAAAATAACTACATCATGATGTGAATATCCTCAAATGTGTATTTTTATGAATATGTTTTGCTTGATTATTCTCCCGCGGTTTTGTGAGTCAAATTAAAATGCGTCAATTAATTATTGCGTCTATGTAGGTGTTACATTTTATCATAAATATCTTTCACGCTTTCATTTGATAATTTATAGTACCAAGTACAGTTAAACATGCCAAGTGGACTCTTTCAATCAATGGTAATGCCATAATGGGTCACTTACCTGTTTTTTATCAGATGTTTTTATCACCAAAGAACTTTAATATTTACATTATTGGTTTTTATTTACTTTTATTATTGGTTTTTAATTTTAATTATATAAAAAGAAGATATTGTGTTTCTTCAAAGTTATACATTAGAAAGAAATTCTTTTGGATTATAGTTTGACATAAAAAGGAAATATTTTGCATCACAGTTTTACATAAAAAAAGGAACTGTTTTACATTCTGGTTTTATGTCGGAAAAGAACTGTTTGGTATCATGGCATGACTCCACGAAAGGAACGGTTCTGTCTCAATATAACTAGTTTTATGATATTTAGGCTTAAGCTGCACTTGACCAATATGCATCTTATATACTGGATTACACTAAGAAAATGTTATTAAACGACTCCGCCCCACTCCTCGTACAATGGTTAATCAGGTACAAAGTAGTTGTCACGTGGATATCAGAAGATAACTCGTTTTAACTAGTACCAAATTGTCTATTATATGCACCTTCCTACATACCACGATCTTTGTTTCACCAGTCGCGGAATCTTTAGATTGAAAATTGCCAATAAGTCCTTTGATAGGATTGATTCAACAACCCATCGCATCTCAAGCAGATACTCTTGGGTGTAATCCTTATTGATCTTCATAATAAATATTAATTTAAAACAGACAACTTCATAAGTATAAGCCACAACACGGCATTCAAATGAATAGATCAGAAAAAGATCATTCACACTTACTGACAATTTCAGAAGTGTATAGTGTTAAACATTTTGATGATATCCATCTTCACACCTCAGAGCATACATAATGAAAATGTATTTTATCTGTCATCAAGTCTCATGATGTAATAGTAATGTGGCCATCGTTTGAGATCGCATTCTTAATTACAGTCGAGTTCAAATATTTAGTCTCTTGATTTTTTTAAAATGTTTTATTATATATATATATATATATATATAGACAGACAGACAAGACAGACAGACAGACAGACAGACAGACAGACAGACAGATATTATTATTAGTTTTGTTGTTGCTAATTTTACCTGGAGTACTTATTTGATGTTTTCTTAAAATACTTGGACCAACGTTTTAACAATTTTTAGAAAACGTACACAAGTCATTACCTTATCCCAACCCCTAGCGTACTGTTTGTAAGCTTATGGAAATTTCGAGTATTCTAAATATGTCTTTAAAAAGTGTAATGTTATATAACCTCTTCTTTGACAGATAAGTTGTCATCCTCAGTTCTTCTGAAACCGAATAGGCCTACTGCTATACTTTTTTTCCTGGAAGAAGGATCATGGTTACTTTTCGATGAAACTTGTCGTTTATAACGTTTAGTCTTGTCTTCATCCTCTTTTACCACAGAAATATTAACTATATTGAGATCTTTGAAAAACAAATAAAAATATATTATATGCGATGTATTTTTTAAATCTGAAATCGTGATAAGAATAAAGCCACCAAATCTGTTATGTTTATTACTGAATAATATAACAAATATTTTCAGACATCATATGACTCAAACATCAGTGCTTAATACGAAAAGAAGAAATTTTGCAAATGCCATACAATCACAGAATATGGGGAAAGCTGATCCAAATCCCCATTCACTCATGTAGGAAAGACATAAGCTCAAGAATGTCAGGAATACAAAAAAACAAAAACATTCTTAACAAAATATTTAATTAATGAAAAACATTAAAACATGAAGTTTTCTTCATAGAATGGCATATAACTGTTAAATTACGATAATCACCATTTCAGAAAAGGAAATGATATGATCAAATAATGAAACAAATTATGGATAGATGGTAGCAACAACAGAGAAATAAATGGAAAGTTTCCTTTTTCCCAGGAATCCGCATTGGCCTGGTCTCTCCTAGACATGGTTTAACCTGTTTTTAATGTTCAATTATATGACATTTGACTTTCTAACAAGTAAATTATATTTAAATATTACCTGATGAACAAGTCTGAATCAGTATTCTGAAAGTAAACTTTCTAGAAGAAACATGTTTTATATATATATATGCACTAATATAGTATACTAATACTGAACTGAATCAACCAATACTAATAATACGGAGTACCAATATAACACGAAAAACCAACCCATGTTATTTTGTAACAAGTCAATTTAATTTCCAGAATATGAAAAAATTCACATATATTGTAAAGGGCTAGACCAAGAGCAAGGGCATAGTTAGTGGCTGGGCAACGTTGTCATCTGCGCCTGTCATAAATAAAACAGTTATTGTTTTCAGTATAAACACACTTCTAATTAGCATATGTTAGCCCACAGTCCCCTGTCAAAAATGGTTTATGGCCCTACTGTCCTGTAGAACATATTATTTAAAATAATTGTCGGTTAGACGAAATGCTAATTGCATACCCTATAGTATGGTTAGTAAATTATACAGATGAATATATCGAATAAGGCAAGCTAGTATATTAAAGAAGCAAATTGTATTTTTTGTTAACTTTAGTATTTGACATTTGCAGTTCAGTTAAAACAATTGAATTAATGATATGCAGGTGCAAATCCAGGATATAGATTAGAGTAAACAATTGTAATTATATCTTTTTATATGCTATTTCTCGCCTAAATAAGGCTACGGCACTTCTATTTTTCACAAATCAAAGTTATTTTGTGAAATCCTGGATCCGTCCATGTTACAGACATCAACATAACTATACTCTACATCATAAGAAAAGGCATATCGAAACACCAATGTGTTCAATTGAAGAATAAGTGGCAAACAACTGCCTTTTAAACCTTTTATACCGTGTACACAATATACAAGGGTTCTTGATGTCATAACTTTTCTTACATTAATTTATACAGTTCTACAGTTAAAAACGTGCGAAAAATGGAGAGAGAGAGAAAAAAAATAGTTTTCCTCATTAAAATTTGATGTTTAAAATATGTATAACAATTTGACCTTTCATTTCATTTTCAAAACCGTTTTTCTCTTTTCCTTATAACCTCCAGAAGAAAAAAGTATTGTTTAAAACGATGATGCCATCTGCCGTGATGTAAAGTATACAAGCTAAATGGTGATTTTTAAAATTACATTATATTGTGTCAAAACTGTAGCTCTATAAAGAAAGCAAGCCAATTCATCAGTTTAAAATCTTCATACCTTCATCTTCTTCAGTTATGTTTTTCTATAAGGCAAAACAAAACATAAATCAACAGGTTAAAGAGGCGGTATCACAGTTATCTATTTATGTTAAATATGAAGAGTAACATGTTTTTTATTCTTCAGGGTTGACCTACAAATATTATTTTCCTCTAAAAAGAGATTTTACAAAGACCTGTACACTTTGAAATATTCCGTGTATTCAAGATGATAAAAATAAAAACAAAATCCTGATAACTTTCTTTATTTACCTGTATTTTGCATAGCTGATAATACAATCCTTCTATCTGAATCAACTGGGCATGTGTTCCTTGCTCCACCACATGTCCATCACTAATTCCAACAATGAGGTCAGCATTCTGTATGGTGGACAAGCGATGTGCAATCACAATCGTTGTCCTTCCAACTTTGGCCTGTTGAGATTAATTAGGATAATAAAGTTTGTCTGTAACTGATGTAACTAATTCTTTCTATAACAAACACGTGCTCTATAATACAGAATTCTCTACTCAAAATGGCGCACAATATTTCATGTAAGGACAGGGCCGTAACTAGCTTGTGGGCAGATTAATGTTAATAATAGAGACAAAACCCACTACAGTCACACTAATGCGGCTATTCTTGTCAATAAGCAGCAACGGATCCTTTATATGCACTATCCCACAGATAGGATAGCACGTACCACGGCCTTTAATAAACCATCTGTGGAGCACTACACCTACCCGTTGAGTCTAGCCGTGCGCTCACTCTTGTTAGAGCCGATATTTAGATTAAAAACCCCATGCCTTGACTGAAATTTGATACCAGTACCTACAAGCACCGAATCCGACAACGTAACCACTATACTACCGAGCCTGGTCAAAACAAAACAAACAAACAAAAATAATAATAATAAATAATAATAATAATAATTATTAAAAATTAAATAACAAAAACATTACAAGATTATGGGTATTCTGAACAGTAGCCATCTTTACCTTCTCCAAGGCATCTTGTACAGCAACCTCACTCTCGTTATCTAGAGCTGATGTTGCCTCATCTAGAAGAAGGATTTTTGGATTACGGACAAGGGCCCGAGCTATGGC
>JAULBS010016455.1:0-10914 GCA_032355785.1 Symmetromphalus regularis
GCTTAGGACCTCCCCAAGTATAAATTCAGCACTGACTGTGTGTAGGAATGTAGATGCACAGATATTAATCAATAGCCCACACATCCTATTGTGTGTACTGTAGTTTTTAACAAGGGGCCTCATATCTTTATATAGCTTAGGACCTCCCCAAGTATAAATTCAGCACTGACTGTGTGTAGGAATGTAGATGCACAGATATTAATCAATAGCCAACACATCCTATTGTCCATTCTTTTTCCATTCATGCCAGTATACTAGTAAATGTGAAAACTAACTTTTGACACTGTATGACTCTGCATGGTGGATTGTGACTCAAAAAGTAGGATGTGTAAATTTGAATTAAAAATACTATTAAATGACACAGATTTAAAGTAAATGATTTTTGTTTCAGATTTGACCCCCCACACAAGTTACTTATTCATGGTCTACTCACGAAACAAGAAAGGAGACAGTGCTCTCTCTAAAGGAATTATGACAAGAACCGATGGTAAGGGAAATTACAATGCAACCTAAATATAACTCTGAGACCAAAGAGTTACTTGCTGATCTTAAAGTGTTATTCAAAAAAAAAATATTGTGTTTTGAAAAAATTCTATTGACATACAACCTAAATTTAACTCCAGACCTAAAGAGTTACTTGTTTATAATAAACTTTTTCCCCCAGATTTACAAATAACAGAGATTGACACACAACCAAAAAATAACTCTTGAGATCAAAATGTTATAAAACAAATGTTTCTTTTCCATCAGATTTACAGATACCTGCAATTGACACAAGACCTAAATTTAACTTTGGGACCAAAGAGTTACTTGTTAATAATAATTAAAAAAATCCCTTTATATACATTTTTTCCCCCTTATATATAGATACATGTACCAGAGATCAACACACAACCAAGAAATACCTCTGAGACCAAAATGTTATAAAAAATGTTTCTTTTTCCCTCAGATTTATGGATAACTGCTATTGACACAAGACCTAAATTTAACTCTTAGACCAAAGAGTTACTTGTTAATAATAAACATTTTTTTCCCCCATCTATATAGATACATGTACCAGAGATTGACACACAACCAAAATATACCTCTGAGACCAAATTGTTATAAAAAATCTTTCTTTTCCCCTCAGATTTACGGATACCAGCAATTGACACAAGACCTAAATTTAACTCCGGGACTAAAGAGTTACTAGTTGATCTCAAAGTGGATACCTCATACTGTTTAAAGATAATGATCAAAACGTCATCTTCTGATTCTAAATGGGAAGTTTTTCATCCGTGCATGGAACTGCTGGGTAAAAAAGCTCACCAAGTTTTGGAATCTGGTATAGCAGCAATGAACGTGTCTGTCTGTCTGTCGTACCGTCATGATGTCTGTGGTTCACCAGTTCAAGTCATAATAAGTGAGTAATATTTTTTTTTATTATGTTGTTTTTATTTCAGTGTCTGATTTTTGTTGCTGTTTGACTAGATGCAGAAATAATCACCTCAATGTTGGTAGGAGATGGTGGGATGACCCCTTCAGGTTAAACCAGCGGTTTCTAATATAAAATATTTGATTTTAATAACAGAACTGAAACAAAATTGGTTAAACTTAAATCTGTTTTATAATTAATGAGATATATTAAAAAAAAAAAAATCAATATCTGTTGTAGGAAAGTAGTTTTACTCTAACGTATTTTCTATACAAAATTTATGTTTATTCTGTTTATTGATTTTTGACAGCAAGAGATTAATTTTTTTTTCAATAACATGAAGTTGTGTCCCATTAGAAAACATACAGTTAGACCAAACCAATGGTTTCTATTATCAAATATTTTATTTTAATAAAAGAACAGAAACAAAAATGGTTAAACTGAAATCTGTTGTATAATAATTAAGATTTAAAAAAAACCCATATTAATCAATGTCTGTTGTAGGAAAGTAGTCTTACTCTAATGTTGTATTTTCTACACAAAATGTATGTTTATTCTGTTTATTGATTTTTGATGGCAAGAGATTAATTTCTTTTTTTTAAGAACATGAAGGTCTGTCCCATTATAAAACGTATAACTAACAGAGATGAGTGATCAATACTTTGTGTTTTGTGTCTTCTTATTGATCAGACTTACTCTGGCTTCATTAAAAGTGATCTTGCCTGATAATTCTTCTCATAAACATATTTGTCAGTATGATCTAGTCTAATCAAGGAAATGAAAATAGGTATAAATAGGATAACAGGAAATAGTGAAGTAAGCCATTTTGTATACTATTTTCAAATGACAGAGCACTGTTATAGAAATTCATAAATATATCAAAATATGACAAAACAAAATTAATTTTTTGGTAAACCCTGCTACCCAAACTTAACTTTAGAAATAAATATTATGCTACATTCACTTGCTATATTATATTCACTTACGCCAAATATTTAAAAAATAACAAAAAATTTCCTGCTTGACTCAAGCCATCCTGATTTTTCCTGGGTGAATGAATATCCTGTTACTTCACACTTCTTGCCTATTCTCACACCTGTTTAAAATAGAGTTTTACATCTACCATCTGGCATAGTGCTAGAGAATTATCTTGAGATTAAAATAAATACCATGATCACTATCATAGAGGCTACCAGCTGACCAGTGATGGGGGTGGGGAGGGGGGAATTAGCTGATAAATGAGGAGGGGGAACTCAGCTGTCTGATGGAGGGAGGATAATCAACTGACCAGAAGAGACAAAGGATTTGGCTAGAGGGGTGGGGTTAAGAAGGAAGCTGCCACCCATTTTGGAATTTTGGAAAGGGAGTCCAAATGTATTTAGAATTTTTTAAATATTGATGTGAGTGTCTGTGGTGTTTCAGTGTTCGAGATAACCAAAATGATAGTTGAAGTTGGGGTCTGATTCTCTCTGACTCCACCCACTACTGCCCACTGGTCTGCCAGCCCTTGAAATTTACAGTGTTGTTGCAAAAAACTATTGAAAAATTGATCTAGAATAGCATTTGTATCATAATTGAGTATTTACTGTTAGTATTGGTTCTAAATTGACATCGCATGATGCTCAATTTTAACAGTTTAGTCTGCCTGTAATATTCCAAATTATGATGGGAATACATAAAAATAGATTGTTGATGTTCGAATCCCTTGAGTCTGCCGGTCATTTAACAAATTATGATGGGAATACATAAAAATTCATTGTTGATGTTCGAATCCCTTGAGTCTGCCGGTCATTTACCAAATTATGATGGGAATACATAAAAATAGATTGTTGATGTTCGAATCCCTTGAGTCTGCCAGTCATTTACCAAATTATGATGGGAATACATAAAAATTCATTGTTGATGTTGGGACCTGGTACACTTAGAATGCCCTGAGTCTGCGGTCATTTACCAAATTATGATGGAATACATAAAAACTGATTGTTGAAATTATGGCTTTGTATCCTTGAAAACCCTGCCAGGTCAGCCAGGTCATTTACCAAACAGCTATTTTTCAATATAACATAACTCTCAAATAACAGTTTTGAATCTAGCTGCTACTCCACCCCTAGAAATGTTTGTGTCTGCCCCACCCTCAGAAAATGTTTAGCTTTGGCCCTGGAGACGGGAGCAGACCAGGTAAATAATCCGAGATTAACCTTTGATATGGTTCACTGCTTGCCAGGAAACACAAACTTGTGTTGTTTGCCTTTGTTCATTTCATTGTGTATTTCACCTCTACGGAGGTCAATTTCCTCTACCCATACAGGTCCTTAACCAGCAATATGTATAAGGGGGGAGTGGAGGGAAGGAAGCATTTGAGAATTGATTTTATCACCTATATGTTGCTAAACTCTGATAACCGGCCACAGTTAAACTATTGGATTCACTGCTTTTATTGTATAAATACATAGATGCATTAATTTGATTAAAATATGTTTTGTATTTATATTGAATTAGTATAACATTGCTTAAAGGTTTTGAAGTAAAACTGAATGTTCTCAGTTTCTTTGTTAAAAACTATTTTATACTTCCCAAATTCACAAATATGGTTTTCAGATTAAATTTCAGAAATAAAATCCTGTAACTTACGTTAAATAAATTTGGGGGTAAACCATTTTATTTTGCATAATCAATTATAAAAATATTAAGATAATTATTTAATACCCTTTTGCAAGTAACAGTTACTGAAAATCTTAAGGTGCGTTCACACCTGTCGCACCGCTCCACTAATGGACCTGTCTTCTGGCTATTTACCTGTATTATTTTCTTTGCACAGCTAAAAAAAAAATCATAAACAGCTGGCCAGAGGTGTTGGAACTTGTTTTTATTTTCTGTGTGTCAGATATCCTAACTGACCAGGTGGTGGGTGTAAGGGGAGTATTGCTGAGAGTAACTTAAGACGGATTGATGGTTACTTAGATGCAGGTTTTGGCCCAGAAGTACTTGGGTGTTGAAAAGTGTCAATAATTCATATTTACCAGATGGTAATAACAGTATTCGAATGCATTGAAACTAATAGATGGTCATTTGGAAGCAGGTTTAAATCAGAAGATCTTGGTGTCAATAATTTATTTCAAAATGTTAGCCAATGATTAATAAATCAATGTGCTCTAGTGGTGTTGAATTTTTTTTTTTAAATTAATTAAAAAAACAACAACAGGGTGTATAAACCTAAAACAATCTCTAGTCATTTGGGCCAGGAAACAAAAATTTCTCCTGAACTGAAATGTTTGTCAGCCAAAACTGACCAAGAAGAAGGTATTTCGATCCCTGCATGACAACAGATACAGAGTGCCAAATAAGAAAATGGTAATTTTATCCCCTTATTGTTTGTCTAGTCACTTAAATGAGTTGATAATTCTGGAGCTTACTGGTACTATTAATACTAAGATTAATATTAAGATGGTGGATTAACATATAGAAGAGTCATATTCATTAGATTATCCAGGTATAAAGTTTTAAATCTTGTATTAATTGATATAATATCCTGTCTGTGGGATGGTGCATATAAAAGACCCCTTGCTGCTTATTGGAAAGAGTAGCCTATGTTGGGGAAGTGGGTTTCCTCTAAATACATATGTCAGAATGACCATTATGACTGACATCCAATAGCCGATGATGAGATAAAAATCAATGTTATCTAGAGACAGCGTCAAATCAAACAAACTTTTTTTTTTTTTCAAATTGCTGATGATTAACAAATCAATGTGCTCTAGTTGAGATCGTTAAAAAAAATAAAAATAATAATATTTTTAAGTCCGCCTGTTTTTATGTGTTTATGCCCACTAAGTGCAGACAAATACATTTCTGTTTGATTTTTATCACCTGTGTTATTAGATATTCTGCTTCATTCCCCATTATCCTCCAGAGATGATGTAGTTTTTTATTCCCAATTTGTTTGTAAAAATATCTAATCTGAATGTAACAATGAGATAGAGAATGTCATTTTGTGATACTAACATACCTTATTTTATTTATGTAAAACAGAAAATAAAAAATTTCTTTATTAATTAAAGCTTCATTTCCATAAGGAGTGGAATCTAGCTCAAACGGTAGCGAGTCTGCCTGTGTATTGGTCGGTAGTCGGATCGATCCTTTTCAGTGGACCCATTTGCAGTTTGGGTTATTTTCCATTCCAACCAGTGGTCCACAACTGGTTCATCAACAGCCATAGTATGTGCTGTCCTGTCTGTGGGACAGTGCATATAAAAGATCCCTTGCTGCTTATCGGAAGGAATAGCCAATGTTGCAGTAGTGGGTTTCCTCTAGACATATGTCAGAATGACAATATGTATGACGTCCAATAGCCGACAATAAGATAAAAATCAATGTGCTCTAGAGGTGTCGTTAAATAAAACAAACTTTACTTTACTTTACTCATTTCCATAAATAGCCAATACTATTGATAGTATTTATTTTTGTGCTGTGTGATGAGTCATAAAACAAACAATGAAGCTACCTGTGTGGGCGTTAAGTCATATTTCAAAACTAAAACCTGTTTATTGCCCACGTAAGTGCAAACCAATATAACTCTATTATGAAAATGTAGTTAAATATAGCCGACCGATGTTATCGGCTCGATAATGATTTTTAATGTAAATTGTTGTTGATGGGAATATGAGATGTTGTTAGTTGAAAATATTCTCCATTAGCCCATAAATACAGCAATAATCGTGACCGTCTGCAAATACACACGTATTGTTAACATTACAGACTCAATAAAACATTTTTGTACCTTTGATTGATAGTTATTTATAGCAGAATTTAATGATTTTTTTCTACTTTGTTTTATTGTTAGAGATTTTATTTTTGGGGGTTTGGTTTGTTTAACGACACCACTAAAGCACATTACTGTATTAATCATTGGCTATTAGATGTGAAACATTTTGTTATTTTGACAAATTGTTAAGTGTGAGCGAGCCTGCAGTGGGTTTTGAACCACTATTAACAGCTTGAGAGTCTAACGTTCAACCGCTGGAGCATTCACTATTGTTAGAGATGTGATTAAATATTGTTTTGTTGAGATAAAAAAAGTAAAGGTTGTTTTATTTAACGACACCTCTAGAGCACATTGATTTTTATCTTATCATCGGCTATTGGACATCATACAGTCATTCTGACATAACAGGCAGACTCGCTACCGCTTGAGGTTTTGTTGAGGTATACTGGTTGGTTGGTTATACATATTTTCATGCTTATAACAAAATAAGGTTCAAGTACGCAGTCCTGGGCACACAGCTCAGTTCAGAGGTTAGTGTTAGTAGGAGAGACGAAACATGCTGCCACCACACAAATGCAGCTACTCTTATAGATAAACAGCAAGGGATCTTTTATATGCACTATCCCACAGACAGGTTAGCACATACCACTGGCTTTGATAAACCAGTTGTGGACCACTGGTCGGTTTAAGTAACATACATCTACCACTGAGCCTTGCAGAGCACTCATTTTGGGTTGGAGCCGATTCTGAGATTAAAAATCCCATGCCTCGACTGAGATTTGATCCCAGTACCTCCCAGCCATGAGTCTGCTAGCTTAAACACTCCACTATCCTGGCTGGTCTTTTATATGCAAATTTCCACAGACAGGATAGCATGAACAACAGCCTTTGATAAACTAGTTGTGGACCACTGGTCGGTTTAAGTGGTATTCACCTACCCACTGAGCCTTGTGGAGCACTCACTCTAATTTGGAACTGATACTGAGATTAAAAATCCCATGTCTCTAATGAGATTTGATCTCAGTACCTACCAGTCAGAAGTCTGATAGCGTAACCACTGCACTGTTGTGGCAGGTTTTATACATCCCACAGACATGATAGGACAAACAACAGCCTTTTATAAAGCAAATTTAGACCACTGGTCAGTGCAAGTACAAATGTACTTATATACCTACCGAATGAGCCTTTAAGGGTAGCCATTGCTCTGGTTTAGAGCCGTTACAGAGATTAAAAATATCATGCCTCAACTGAGATTTGATCCGAGTACCTACCATCTACAAATCCAATAGAATAACCACAACACCACCAGGCCAGTTCTGACCATTGTGCTATCAAAGTCTGTAGTTCATTCACTTTTAAGGGTCTCACTACCCACTTTGCTAGACAAACACTGTTAATTGATTTTTGATTGACCATCTTCAAGCTTTCTCCGCCATTACACTTAAACCCTCGTCTGTAAAGTGGAGATAATTTATACCATCTGTGTAACAGTCTATGTAAAGTGTCATTTAGAATAGATTACCTTTCTCACTTAAGTCTACAGTCTAACAGTCTCAGTGAAGTGTGTTGGCAGGTACTATTTTCCTGACAAAATATCTTAATGAACGACCTGTCAGAAAAAGTTGTGATATGTCTTTTGGAAGCTAGTATGACGTATGGATTTTTGTAAAAGTACGTTACTGTTTATAAGTTTAGAATCACCATCCGGGTTGGGAGTTTTATAATACATGTTTTAAAGATCTGGATAACTTAAAATAACATTTTACCATTACAATACATAGATTGGATTCAAAAGGTTTTTTTTGATATTAGTTTTTATTTGTTACATCTGCATTTCTAGGCTTGAGCTCATTTATGAATAAAGTTAGGAGCCATACATGTAAGAACAGAGTATGATGTCACTGAAAATACTTTCCAGTCTACATACTGAAATAACAATTTTAATACACTGCTAGATACTACTTAAATACATTGATTAAGAAATATTTAAAATTAATATTCCCATACCATTTTGAAACAAAACCAAGGATTTAAATAATATGGTCAGAAGTGTTTCCTAATATTTATTTCTATTTAGATATCATGGTGATTAACTGAAAGACATTTCCCCTATATTAAGATTTCCTTACAAATGAATGGCCATTTCATCTGCCAAGTAGCAAAGTTATTTCTTGATGATAGGGGAGATAACATAACTACGGTATTTGGTAACTTTCCAATCTTGATAGATACTGCAATAATTAATGAAAAGACTGGTTCTGACTGCTTCGGGGGATAATAGAGATAGCTGAAAACCTGAAGGCAATTTTGTGACAGGGATATGAATCTTTCTGCAGATAACCTACTTGAAAGTGAAGTGTATAATGTTTACTTTGAGATAAACATACTACTTTCTAGTCAACTTATTGTAAATAATGAACAGGATGTGATGTCAGTGAAAATAGTTTCAATTAAAATAATGTAAACAGGTGAAGAACAGGTTTTTTTAAAAACTACATACTATATCACTCAAGGACATTAATCACTTAAAAATACTTTCAATTGAAATAATGTAAACATGAAAAGAAAAGTGTTTTTTTGGTTTAACTTCATCACTAAAGGAAATTAATCACAAAAAATACTTTCAATTGAAATAATGTTAATAGGAGAATTGTTTTTTTTAACTATATCACTAAAGGACATTAATTTATTTAGCATCAGCTATTGGATATCAAACATTTGGTAATTCTGACACATAGTTATAAGTGCAAACCCTCTTCATTTTTCCTTCAGCAGCAAGGATCTTTTATATACATTTTTCCACAGACAGGACAGCACATACCATGGTATTAGATATACCAGTGATGGGCCACTGACTGGGACAGGAATAAACCCAATTTAATATTAACAAGTACAATGTACTATTTTCCAGTCACCAAATTGTAAATATTGAACAGGATACAATATAATTTAAAATAGTTTCATTATTCTTTTTTAATAATTTATATTATATAAATGAATCTACCCCCCACTCCCATATGTCTAGTTTTAGTAACTAGGGTTATTTATCTTTGAACTTTATTATTAGTGATTTAAATCTAGAAATTAGTAACTATTCTGAAAGAATGTTTTCTTTGAAGCCATTTTCACACTGATATAATAAACACACACTGCCCCCTGGTGGCCTCTGATTGATGTCTTCTGTTCTAGACAGAAGAGTTCTAAAAACAGATGTTATCTTTGCGTGTAAAATTAGTTTGCCCAGGGAGTCGTGTCAAACATGGCTGAATAGAATCAGCTGGTTACCCTCAAACCCAGACTCTGCTTCCTCCATCACTGACAACCTTTAAATAGGTTACCATACTTCTTCTAATTCTTGTTCTGTGATCTTGAAGGTGAAGCATCATAATTGAATAGTGAGTGAATATTCAAACCCACACTTGACATCCTCCCTCACTGAAAACATTTAAATAGGTTACCGTACTTCATCTAATACTAAATCTGTTATCTTAAAGTTGCAGCTTCATATTTGAATAATGAGTAAATATTCAAACCCACTTAACTTCCTCACAAAAAACATTTAAATAGGTTACCATTCTTCATCTAATTCTTATTCTTTGATCTTAAAGGTGCAGCTTCATAGTTGAATAATGAGCAAATATTGAAATCCACACTTCACTTCCTTCCTCACAGAAAACGTATAACGGTATATAGATTACCGTACTTTGTCTAGTACTTATTCTGTAGTTTTAAAAGTGCACCATCATAGTTGCATGATGGTGCCATTCTACCCTATATTTGGTTTGTTTTGTTCAACATCAATAGAGCACATTGATTTATTAATCATCTGCTATTGGATGTCAAACATTTGGTTATTTTGACACATAGTCAAGTGTAAGCCAGTCTCCAATGGGTTTTGAACCACTGTCATCAGCTTGAGAGTCCGATATTCTACCACTGTACCACCAAGACTCACTGTACAGTGTATTCATACCATCACAGTGCAGCCTTGCAGAGAGAAATTTTGCACAAAAACAAAAAAACAAACAAAACAATTGTTTTGTTTAATGACACTAATAAGAGCACATTGTCATTGATTTATTAATAATCAGCTACTGGATGTCAAACATTAAGTGTGAACTTGCCTCCAATGAGGTTTGAACCACTGTCTTCAGCTTGAGAGTCCCATGTCCTACGATGTCAGTAGACCAATGAGGCTCATGAATTTTGTAACAAAACAGAAAATCAAATACACTGTACAATTTGTAAATGGAACTTGAATAGAGCCGAGAACTCTTCTTTTGAAGAAAATCACAAAGATGTTCTCATGTGAGAAGAAGTCATACAATTGTCTTTCTCCATGCTTGGATACAGCCATTGTGTGACTGACAACTCGGTTCGTCTCACAGCTAGAGACTAGGAGATGGGTTAACATGTTATTAACTTTATTCTGGTCAGTGTTTGGTGCAGAAATCTGCTTTTTGTGGTTAGTTCTGATTAGGAAAGGAAAGTAATGTTTGTTTAATGATACCTCAGCACTTATATGCAGAGGCATGGCAGAATTAAACATAACCTCGTATCCACTTTAAACTCAACGCTTCATGCCTGGATATGTTAGCCCCTCCAACCAGATTTATACCCCCCCCACTCCCCCAATGTTGACTTGCTTCTGCCGTGCCTGATATGCACTTGAATACTGTAGAGCCAACATTAAAAAAATAATTAACTGGTTAGTTATGGTAGTTGTACTTATTTTTGT
>JAULBS010016466.1:0-10914 GCA_032355785.1 Symmetromphalus regularis
CTACTACTACTAATAATAATAATAATACTGCTCAACTACTACTATTACTACTACTACTACTACTACTACTACTACTACTACTACTACTACTACTACTACAACAACTACTACTACTGCTGCTGCTACTACTGCTAATACAACTATTGCTGCTTCTACTACTACTACTACTGTTGTTACTACAACTACTACTACTACTATTACTACTACTGCTACTACTATTACTACTACTACTACTAACTATTCCTACTACTAACTACTACTATTAACTACTAACTACTACTACTAACTACTACTACTATTAACTACTACTATTAACTACTACTACTACTATTAGCTACAACTACTACTACTATTAAGTCGTTTTAGTGAGCCTCGGTTGTCCAGCGGTAGAATGTCGGACTCTCAATCTGATGACAGAGGTTCAAAACCCGTCGGAGGATGGCTCACATTTGACTAAGTGTCAAAATAACCAAATGTTTGACATCCTATAGCCGATGATTAACAAATCAATGTGCTCTAGAGGTGTCGTTAAACAAAGCAAACCAAAAAATATTTCTTTTAACGGGAGTCTAATTGAATTCCATAAAAACATTATTTACGCGAATATTACTGGAATTAGATTTCTTGATTTCCGTCGAAAAACCATTCACGAGAATAAAAGAAATAAATTACTAACACATGGCATGAGAATAGAATTAGAAACATATGTACCAGCAAGAAAAGATCTGAGTTAAGAGAATGAGCTATCAGCCAAGGATGTCATGGCAATGGATGACTGAGATAGGTCTGCACACTGCTGATTTTGGCTTTTGTAGGGAATGTTGGAGGAACCTTATTGATCTCGTATACCAAACCCAGTGATGTGAACAAAAATGAAGAAACTGTTTCTCAATAATGAAAACGTCTTCTATTTTTTATGTTCAAATATTTATGGTCGATTATTATTTTTTCTTTCAAATTTTGGATTTAATTCCCATTCGATTTTCATTTTATTTTCATATACACGAAAACAAATCCAAACATCAACGCATTTTACAAAAACGTCTATCATCTAAAACATCCTGTGTATAGTTATTTTAATTTTAAACGATTTGATATATTTTTCATGCAACGTGTTTCGGCTTCAAATAAGACTAATTATTTCAATATAAGTTATAAATGTAAAAATATTTTGGAGATGATAATTTAATTCATAGTACTCCTCAGAAATGATACAGTAGAAACAGAATCAACGAGGGTACTTCAAAAAGTTTTCGGACTCACACAGAAAACGTCACAGGAGAGAGATTGATCTTGTATTATTTTTCAATATAGTCTCCTTTAACTTCAATGTTCATGATCCACAGATGTTCAAGCTTTGCTATCCCTTCGTGGAAGAAAGTAACATATTAAGCCTCCAGATACTCCTCATGAGCATGGATGCCTTCACCATCACTGAAAATGGTGACCGCGCAAGTGGGATTTCAGTTTGGAAAGCAGATAGAAGTCAGACGGTGCCAGGTCAGGTGAGGAATGTCTACATCTGGCTGCTTCTGCCACTGCCAGCTGTGCTGTTTGAATAGGCGCATTGTCCTGGAGCAATAGCACGCCAGGTCGAAGCTTTCATCTCCTTTTTTTCTTTGATCGCAAAGAAATTACAAACATTTGAGTATTTGTGGACAATGTTTTATAGTATACATTTATCCTCCAAAATGGGAGCTACTCCCTTGTTTCCGGGTGAGGCCGATAACTCTTGTAAGTGCATTCATATGTAAAAGTAGTTCATTTTTTTATTAAAAGATACTCAAATTTGTAAAGATACCATAATTTACTAGACAGATTTGCTTTGAATTGGAAATTCGGTAGCACTGATATACATATGTTTTTTGTTTGCAAACAAATCTCTTTCTTGTTCATTTATTTTTAGCTTGTAACATAAGACAAAGCTACTAATACACCACAACTAACGTGTTTCACTAACAACACCGCAGATTTGTTACAGTCTTGGAATACAATTATACAAGAGAATAATGACATCCTTGAACGTCTTAGACTTTTACGCAGTAATTGTATACAGATGATGGCAATAGTAGACGACCTTTAGGGTTTATCGCTGTCTGTACGCAGTGCACCATCAGTGATGTGTGTCTTTCACTAGTAAGAACGGCGGGGTTCTTACGTTGCAATGTTACAGGTTATTTTCCACCAGTGTACCATGTCATGGTTAGACGTTCGTGGTGTACTTGTATACAGATGCCGATATACGACGACTGCGTGTGCATCATTGCATGTACTCAGCGATATTATAGTACTCTGCACTGTACTACGAGCGGGATGTAGCTCAAACGGTAATCAAGAAACGTTGTTAAATAAATCAAACTTTACTTTACTCAAACGTTAGAGTGTCCAGTTGTGAAACTGTCGATCGTCGGATCGACCCTTCTCAGTAGACCCATTTGCAGTTTGGGCTATCTTCTATTCCAACCAGTGGTCCACAACTGATTCATCAAAGGTCGTGGTATGTGTTGTCCTGTCTGAGTGCGTTTAAAAGATCCCTTGCTGCATTTCGGAAAGCGTAGCTTATGTGTCGGCAGCGGGTTTCCTCTAAAAAAATACGATATGATTGACGTCCAATAGCTGATGATAAGATAAAAATCAATGTGCACCAGAGGCGTCGTTAAATAAAACAAACTTTACTTTTTGCACTGCCTCGCATTATACTATACTTTAGGCGAGAAGGAGGAGGGGAGGACATGCCGGCGAACTATGACTAAATATTATTAAAGTTAATTCAGGTTGGATATGTGAACGATTTTAGGCAACTTAGACGCAAATTTTGGAGGTTAGCCAATGCAAAAGAAAAGAATCATTTCGGACTATTTAATTTGAAGTCTGATAACCTAACAATATGGAACAATGACTGTTCTTATAACACGGAACTTTTACTTAATTCAAAGAACGAAAATGGTAAGATTTGTTTTATTCTGTTCCTTAATTTGTGCTATCAACAACTGTAACTTACGGCTTCTGTAATCAAGTATTCAATCTAACGAAGGCGTTGTTATTCCTCTTGGTCAGACACGAACTAATAGCAACATCACCAGTCCCATTATGATCTGTTTGTTGAACATGTCATCAACCCTGTTACTCAAACATGTTCTCAAACAGCAGCGTGGTCATTGGTTTCTAAACAATTACCTACTCACCGATGTTTTCAGAAGTAATTGTGTCGCCTTGTTTTGGCTTCTTTCAGATTGAAAGAGTAGCCATTAACGATATAAAATGATGCTTTCATTTATAATCGCCCCCTCCACAAATGCTCCAATCAGTAGTGCATTGGTTAAACTATCAGACTTGCGTCTGGTAGGTACAGGGATCAAATCTGTGTCGAGGCATGGGATTTTTAATCTCAATATCAGCTCCAATACAGTGTGAGAGCTCGGCAAGGCTAGGTGGGTAGGTGTATATTACACCGACTACTGGTCCACAACTGGTTTATCAAATGTTATGGTATGTGCTGTCATGTTTGTGGGATAGTGCTTATTGATAAGAGAAGCGGCATTAGTGTGGCGGCAGCGAGTTTCATCTCTCCTACTAACACTATCCTGGACAGACAGTACAGGAAGCTGAGCTGTGTGCTCAGGACAGCATGTTTGAATGTTAACTGGATATAAGCAGAAAAATAAAAACAACCAGTCAACCTATAAACGGAACTGGTGTTATGGTAATGTTATCGGCCTATTGGCTGGTAGGTACTGGGATGAAAGCTCAGTTGAAGCATGTACTTTTAAATCTCACTCCAGGCTCCAGCCCAGAGCGATTGCTCCGCAGAGATCAATGGAAAGGCAGGTATACGCTTAGACAGATCAGTGATAGTACAAATAGTTGTTTTTTTTTATCAGTAAGAGTAGCCACACTAAGATGGCGGCAGCAGGTTTTGTCTCTCCTACTAATACTAATCGCTATCGTCAGAGTTGTGTACCCAGGACAGTGCTTGAATCTTAATTGGATATAAGCACGAAGATAAGTATCACCAACCAATCTGTTTAGAATGTTACAATATATTGGATATTCAACACGTATTGGGAGGTCATCCACTTTTATCATTTTCACGAGCGTACAAAACGTACTTTGGGGAGGGGGTTAAAGGGACATGTACGCATTACAAACTATTTTTTTAAAATGACTTAATACTCTTAGCAAAATCGTCATGTTTTTTTTTCCTTTTCTGTTTATACACTTTTGATGGGGGGGGGGGTGATGTCCGGAAAAAAACTACGTTTTGTACTTTCGTAAAAATTATGGGGAAAATGGATGACCCCTTAGACAGTTGTTAAACAAAGTGATGATCACGTGACGTTGTTATGAGTAAAAAAAATACAACTACTCTTTTGTTTTTGTATGTCTGATCTTTAACAGTGTATAAGCTTTTGAAATGTTTTTCTTGTTTTTAAACAAAGATGGTCTGGGAATACTGCCGAAAGAAGGTTGGGGAATACAGCCATAGCAACGGTTTCGTCTACTTGTCACTTTTGGTTATTGCGACAAGAAGGAATGGTCGAAAATGGAAGATAATATTCCCTGTTTATTCATTATAAAACGATAAATGGTTCCCTGGTTATTTGAGTTGATCGAAACGTCGTTTTTGTTTACGATGTTTAATATCTTCATACCGCCGAGCACGCAACAAAACTACACGCATCAAAAATTATCCGAGGTACGATTTCAAGAAAGTGTGAAGGCAGAATTTATGAGAATTGCATAAAATATACATACTCTAAAGTAAAATTTGTTTTATTTAACGACGCCTCTAGAGTACATTAATTTTAATCTTATCATCAGCTATTGAACGTCAATCATATGGTCATTCTGACCTATTTATTTACAGGAAATCCTCTGCCACCACATAGGCTACTCTTTCCGATAAGCAGCAAGGGGTATTCTGAATGCACTGTCCCACAGACAGAACAGCACATACCACGGCCTTTGGACCACTGGATTGAACGGAAAATTTCCCAAACTTCAAAGTCAACTGAGAAGAATCGATCTGATGACCGACAGCTTCGCAGGCGGACACTTTACCGTCTGAGCTACATCCCGCTCAAAATATACAAACTTTTATGTATGCATTTTTTTTACACCACTCTGCCATGAGCACACTCCTTCCATGTCCCCCCTTCCCCGAAGAAAGAAGACGAAAGAGAATGCATTAGCATAAAACCCACTCAGATCACCATCAACTCATGTTTGTGACAAATGTCATAACAATATTACATAAACATAGCAATGCATTGTATATTCAAAATATTCATTAACTATAATTTACATTCATAATAATCTAGATGCGTCAAAAACGTTATTAATGATCGTAAAAACTATTATAGAGCCCAGGCGCGAATGCATGATTTCAGAAAGGGGGGTTCCAATGTGATGGGTGAATAGGACTGGGAAAAAATGGTTAATTTTCACGTCCTTCCACTCACAATATATATATATATATAAACATTTTAAAATACAAGAAAAGGTTGGGCCGAACTCCATAGATACAGCACTGTATTTAACTATTTTAGTCGTAATTCTAATATCTCAGTTTAATTCTTATTCCAGTTTTATATTATTTATCTTGCGATACAGCACTGTATTTAACTATTTTAGTCGTAATTCTAATATCTCAGTTTAATTCTTATTCCAGTTTTAAAATATCGTAAAATATACTGTTAGTATTATGTTAATAATATTACTTGATAACCATCTTAATTCAATGTTATCTGTCTTGCCATACTTCATTATTTAAAATTTTATTTTAGTTGTATCCTGAAATTAAGCGTGGGTGGGGGTCGAATTCAAAAATGCTCTTCCTCCTGAAATATATTTTTTATGTATTGTATCCAGTTTTGGGGACAGATAATGCATTATGGGCCCATCAAGCTGTAAATAATACCGCACACGTGCCTGCAGTTCTAGTTCATATTTCTTCCATGTTTAAATTGTATAATAAAGAAAAATTATTGTCGACAGTATAAAATGGATATTCTTACACTATCACTATCTTGCGATATATTACGGTATTTGTAGTCGACATCCTAATGTCAGTTTTATTCTTCCTGATACCGATATATCTAATTCTTTTCCAGTTTTAAATTTTGTCTTCCAGATTAATACTGACAAGAAATAATTTTATAAAAGTCTAAAGGAAATCACAGAAAGAGTTCGTGTGATAGTAATTCATAAATGGTTATTATTATTGATTTGCTGGAGAAAAAAACCCTGAAAATGATGTGTCTCGCGGATACAATAAAGTAAAGTTTGTTTTATTTAATGACGCCTCTCGAGCACATTGATTTTTTTTATCTTATCATAAGCTATTGGACGTCAATCATATGGTCATTTTGAAACATTTCTTTTTAGAGGAAATCCGCTGACCCCACATGAGGTACACCCCGCTCATTGCGGATACTGCCCAATCTGAATGTGGTGCTGAAGAAGAAGAATTGATTTGCTGCTATATTCGTTAAATGTTGATAGAAATGTAATTTAAAACTTCTTTGAACAATTAACTATATTGTCAAACAAATAAAATAGTAAGACGCTGTATAACGATTCTTCTAGTGCTTGATATTTATTTTCCTAGGTTTATTAGTTGTTGTTGTTTGCTTCTTTTTTTTTTATAACTGCTTATGTTTTTGTTCCTATCTCTTGTTTACACCAATCAACCCATGTTAAGGGATATTGGGGGGTGGGGTGGGGGTGGAGGGTCGTTAGGGATGGAGAGTAAAATAACTCTAAAGTTGAATTGCATTCCGTTTCAGGTTGGCCGTCAGGTCGATGGCATTCAGCGGAAACACTGGTTTATTTCTTGTTCCAGGTAGTATTTCACAACTGGTTTAACAAGACCGTGGTATGTGCTGTCCTATCCTGAAAGTGGGAATAAAAAGTTGCTTGCTGCTAATGGGAAACTATATGCCAGTCTCTTCTCCTGCCTGCCTGTCTGCCTGTCTGTCTGTCTGTCTGCATGTCTGTCTCTGTCTGCCTGTCTGTCTCTCATATATATATATAATTTTTAACGAGATTTTTTTTTAATCGGTATAAAATAAGTGATGAATTTATATTTTAAAAAAATGCGTGGTGGACTTTCACAGTTGAGTAATACATCATCTTATCATGACGAATAGCCAGTGTTATAATACCAGTTGGGATTTTCTCTAATTATTCTCTAGACTTTCCACGTGTCACATTTAACTGATTGCCAGATACCACTCACTAATAACGTGTGTCTGTTTAGAGGCGGATGCAGGAATCTTGTAACGAAGTCTAAAAATATTTTTAAGATTTTAAATATGGAGGATAGTTCAATGTTAGCTACGACCAAATTATAATGGGAACAAATAAAAAAATTGGTGGCACGAAGGAGAGTTAGGATCACACGACCCCTCCACATCTCGTAAGGTCCTTTCTATTAAATAAATCATATGAATTTTTTTTATTTATTTATGTTTTGATTTTTTTTTGCGCAGAAATGGATTAAAAATAAAATTTCATTTTGGTTCGTTTTCATTTTTTATTTAATTTAATATTTTTTTTTCTGCGACCACGTTAGAAACTATAATATGTGCAGGACAATTTAGATATGTAGTAAAATAATGTGTCCCCAGTGGTCCATTTAAATGTCATAATGTCGGCTCTTAGCCAATCAAACAACCGCATTCAGCTAATGCCTGGCAATGGAACCAGTCTATTCTTTCCTGCATGTCACAATAAATCATAATTCTTATCTTTTTATTCCACCTCCTGCTTTAGAAATCCCTTATATACTCTTGAAAAATAAGAATGGAATATTTAAATATAACACACTGAAACAAAGAAGCTACACTTCACAGAAGTGTAATCATTTAATTACTCAATATATCTAGATGATATTAGATACAGACATTTAGATACGCTTAGCACACTGCATCTGCTGATACTCGGGTACATGCATTTTCGTAATGGTACTAGTAATATTGGTTTAGAAATAAAATTCTGGGATTTGTAAAGAAGGTACAAGTGAATAAATGATATTCGTCGCCAATGTCGTTACAGTTGCATAATCTATTTTCTACAGGGACGTTATTCTATCGTCCTATTTCAATTGGGAGGTAAACATTTGTCTTTGAAAATAATGGAGGTTTTCCCTGCTAAAACATATTACTACATTGTAATGGATGTTTTATTTTCTAATATGAAATAGTTTATATAAAGCTTTAGTCGTATTATACGACCTAACACAATTCAGTTTGATTATTCACTATCGTTTTTGGAATATCAGACATAGACCGAATGCAAACCATACGACGCAACTCAACTGTCCAGTTGATTTGGGCTTCGCCTGTAATATGGTCTACACCTTATATATCTTAACACTTGGTTGTGTAAAAGCTGTAAGTAATGAATTTAAAAATTATCAATTATCATTCTGTGACGGCTAATCGACGTATTGTATCAGCTGGGGTTTTTCTTTCATTCCCTAGGCAATATGTTACTTTTATGATGCGTTACATTTATGATATATGAAACCCAATAACCGTAACAATGTGAACTGTTAAACACGTGTGTTCATTTGTAGGTGAAATAAGTACAAACAATAATAGAAGTCAATCAGATATAAATTAGTGGGTTGGACTTTATTTCCGTATATCTAACAAATATCTATAATAGACAACACTAAACGAGTATATTGAACGAGCATAGTACTCCGTGTATTGTTAAGGAAAGGATTGCTTGTTTAGCAACACCCCAGTACTTTGTTTATTCAGCGGCTATGGTATTATGTGACACGTTGTCTTTAGAGGAAACCCGCTACTTTATTGGAATTGATCCTTAAAATATGGTCTACTCTATCGAAAAATACTTAAAATATAATTGACTATTTTAGCTTCAGTTCCTGCTGACAATGAAACATCTTTTTTTATTATTATTAAATTTTACTATCATAATTACAAGTGTCGTAGTTTTCTATTTTTGCATCTATTAGTTAATTGTTAAAAACTCCAAATCAACAGTAGCGGACAAACGGGAGGTGGGTAGGATGTTTACTCTCCTTTGTTTTTCTGACAAATGATTTTTTACGTCCTGTATAAAAAAAGGAAATGAGCAGAAAATGATGTTACACACGTACATCTTTATTATTGTACTTTCATATTAAAAAAATTCCTGTGGTTCACAACACAATTTAATGCCTTTAAAATGGGGGGAGGGTCGCCAATTGAACCCGCTTTCCTTAAAACCTGTGTGAACGTCTGATCAATATATTCCTTCAAACACTGTGGCCTGGTTAATCCAACTACAATATGGAAAGAATAATGTTGCGCACTCAAATTATAATGGTGTGCAACCTCACAATGAAGGTTCTTTTAAGGATGATTACGAACTACACGGTGTTATGTCATTTTATGTATACTAGTAGATTCATTTAATTGATAGTAATTTGTAGTTTAATTGGCGGTATACTCTTTATTTCAATATAAATATTGAGAGGACTGCCACTAATTCCTTCGGACGCACTTCTAGTTATTTCTCAATGAAAATGTCATTTGCCTGGTAGTAAATTGATTGTGATTTGTTCTGCACATGTAACTGAGGATCTATTTTTTAAAATTAATGCAATACATTTCAATACTAATTTTAGAGGACTGCCACCTTGTGCAAAATGTTCGCATACGACTACAAACGTTGACTATAGGAAATATACTCAACTAAAAAGAAAGTATGCATTTTGTTTAATAGGGTATTCACAGTAAGGGTCCATTGGCAGCAAACACGTGCACAACTTATGATATTACTCCACACAAATACACCTCCTCCTAACTGTTGTGGTTATCTAATTACAGATTTGCCGCCATGAATATCATCTGGTTTATGAAATAAATGACTATTGATTACATACATACTTTCTAATTTGATTTGATGTTAATAAATGTTAATATTGTATGCAGTAAAAATCATTTGACTAAGTCCAAGATGAATAGTTTACCAAAATGTACTCCGCACAACTATTGTTGTCGAGTATACTGTATGACATTCAGATCGAGACATATTTATTAAAATAGATCATGTTCCATGTCTTGAAATGGCCTGTTACTGTCTAAGTCAATATTTGTTTTGAAAAAAATTAGATTTTTTTAAATATTATAAATATTCCGTGGTAGAATGACATGATATTGCTTAGAATTAGCATATGATGCGTTACACACCACAGACAGCTTATCAATATGAAATGAATATATTCTTACTTTGGTTGTGTTTTTTTGTTTGTCTCAATTCGAAGCAAAGACACGATTATTTGTTATAACGTGTGTTAATGGAAATGCTGATAGGATGATTAAAATTTACAGAACTTATACAAAGAGTAGTTTCCAGCTAGATAATTTAGTCATACTGGGATATTTACAAAATGTGGTAATTTTGAACTCTGATAAATAAACAAAAAATTAATACAGCATGTCGGGTTCAGAGTGGGCTTTTAGGGGGATTTTTGTTGTTGTTGTTGGCTTTTATAGTTTCGTTGTTTTTTGTTGTTGTTTCTTGGGTTTTTTTTTGGGGGGGGGTGGATTCGTTGTTCGGGGCCGCCGGAACAATTATGGGGCGGTGGACTTCTGATGTTGAGGGTTAGGGGGCCGGGTGGGGGGGGGGCATGCTTCCTTGGGAAAATTTTGAAATATAGATACAGGAAAAAAGAATTTAAGGGGCTTTGTGGTCTAAATATTGATTACGAATGAAACTTACATGCATTTGTTATATACAAGATCTCGTTTTCATATCACGAAAGACATTTTAACTGAACCATGGTATAGGGAATTCCATATCGAGACGATCGATTTTTTTTCACCTTTAATCATTTCTATTTTCAAGATCGGAACTCCGTGTAGGGCGAAATCAATTGGTACGAAATGTTTTTGC
>JAULBS010016476.1:0-10913 GCA_032355785.1 Symmetromphalus regularis
CCCGCTGCCGCCACATTGGCTACTTTTTCCGATAAGCAGCAAGGGGTCTTTTATATGCACTGTCCCATAGACAGGACAGCTCATACCACGGCCTTTGATAAACCAGTTGTGGACCACTGGCTGGAACAGAAAACAGCCCAAACTGCATATGGGTCCACTGAGAAGGATCGATCTGACGACCCACCGGTTCACAGGCAGACACGCTACTGTTTGAGCTAGATCCAGCTCCAGTTCAAATACAGACGCACTGGCTAGATTATTAGCCACTGTTTTATTTCTCAAAGTGTCTGGTCTGTGTTAGTTGGTTTGAACATGCAGCAGAAACTTCCCAATAAGAGAACATATATCTTGGATTTTTCACATTTGTGACCCTCCTTTACTAAACCAGTTGGACGACACCTGGTCTAATATTCAGATAAAACAGTAAATGTAACGAAAACGTTAAAATTACTGTATCTTGGATTTTAGCATTAAACATTAAAACAAAATTTTACATTTTAACTTTAGTTAGTTTATTTTGTGATAATCTTACCATAAATGTATAAAATCATGCTTTTTGTGAGGGTACATCCAAATACAGTACTTAGAAAATTAGTCTAAAACAATGAAAATATATTTAGTTAACTTCAAAAGACCATATCTCTGTCAAAATTTGGCCAATGACCATAATCTATACATCAATGGAAAGTTGATTGAATATTCTCTCAGATAAGCTCATAATTTCAATTTTATAACTGACCTATGTGACTGGTTTTATAGTATAGGGTCACATTTGATAACTAAAGTGAACCTACAACTGATGCATATGCTAGACTGACAGCGATTGGCTGCTCTTCTCACTTCACATCTGCAGAACCAATAAAATATATTGTAACACTAGCCTTGGCTATTTCTGCATGTCCCAGAATATCATCAGGTGAGGTTGGTTCTTCAATCCACATGAGGTTGAACTTGGCCAGCGGTTTCATCCAGTCTATTGCCTCTTGAACCTCCCAGCGCTGGTTTGCATCAACGAGCTGAAAACAAATATAGAATAATTCTGTTCACAGTGGACTTTCATCTGAAGATCCTTGAGGGACCAAACAAACTGTACTAGAGAAGTTTCGGACAATAAATCTTAAAATGTTTGCAGTAGGAGAGTTACAAAGAATGACCCCCATCCTAAAGTAACAACAAAAGACTCGAAATAGGTTTTCCTGGCATCTGGGGATATCAAAAAGAATGAAATCAATATTTAAAAACAGGTACCATTTTTGGGTAGATCTAAAATCATGAATTCCAGATAAATCATGACTTTTTATTATGACAGCATCTTAAATTAAGATAATGGTAAAAAAAAAAAATCACAACACTGCAATTTAATAATTACTAAATAAAATGCTATACACATGTATTTTATAGGCTTTGAACGAGGTGTTTTTACAGTACTGCTACTAAAGATATTGGTTAATTGAGCTTTTGTGGATGTTGCAGTAAATGAGATATTTTTTAAAGACAAAAAACATATTTATGATAGGCCAAGTGATTACCAGAATGTTTTCTGGTCCTATCTCTTCCCGGATAATGGCTAACCTCCTCTTATCATCTTCTAGATCAGCTCCAACTTTAGCTTTAAATCTGAAACAAATCAACAGTCAATACATTTTGAAAATTCAGTTTCAAATTGATTATTGCCAATCCAAAGTTCCAGAGCACACACTGCAACCATGCCCAACCTCTGATAGTACAGTAGAATCCTCTTAATTGCATAGCCATTTTGCCCAAATACTTTATGCAATTAACAGGATTATTCCTTTATCAGAAATACATGTTAACAGTGAGAAGTTTTAGTCACTGACACAGTATTTTTCAAGGGTATCTTTGACCCTTTCTGACCAGAAAGGCTAGATCCACCCCAGAAATCCTCCATTAAATATTCAGTAGGTAATAAATCTGGTGATTTGGAAGTCAAAGAGTGTAAGCCTTTATCATAGTCTTGAAGAGATTCATCCATGCTTAATACACTTACCTGGTCCAGCCACCAGCCATGGCTTCTTTACATAACTAAATCCTCCATTAAATATTCAGTAGGTAATATATCTGGTGATTTGGAAGGCAAAGCGTGTAAGCCTTTATCACTGTCTTGAAGAGATGAATGGTATATTTTAAAGTGAGATTCATCCATGCTTAATACACTTACCTGGTCCAGCCACCAGCCATGGCTTCTTTACATAACTAAAAAGTTAAGAAAAAAATCAGTTAGTATATTTGTTATTCATATGCATTTATAATGTAGAAACAAAATCTGGATAATACATTCAATATTATACAGGGGCGTTGGAACAAAATTCATATTGGGGTGGGGGGGGGCTGCTCCCATTTCTGAACATCAGAATTTGCTGGTAAATAATTCAACAATGAATAAGTAACATATTTATGAGAATTATTGGGGGTTTGCCAAAGACCCTCCCCCCACCCCACCCCTATAATATAACTGATGTTACACTTTTAGTTTACTATTTAGGCATTGCTTTCAACACTAAACAAATTTTAAATTACCTAACACTCTCTGATAAAACTGATGACAAATTGTCATTGAATTATGCTTATATTCTTTTATTGTGTCTATGTGTCATCTTATACACCCAGTAGCTGATTTTATTTTTGAACTGGGGAGGGGTTGTTGAAAAAATAAATAAAACAATTTAATTTCTTCAGACAATTATTTTAAATTCTGTGTTGAATATCCATAATTCAAACAAAAGAAAGTTTGTTTTACAACACCCCAGCATATTGTTTATTCAGTAGCTATTAGTATTAAGTTTTAATCTCATGGTTTTTGTAATGATCTCAAAGAAAATCCGCTACCACCACATAGGTTACTCTGATTAGTAGCAAGGGATTTTGTGTACATACTCCTTTCCAAAAGATGGAAAAACAAACACAGTCTTTGTTACACCGGTTGTGGATCAATGGCTAGAACATGTAATTGCCCAAAGGGTCAACTGAAATGGATTGATCCAATGGCCAATAACATCTCACACAGATGCTCTAACACTGAGCTATATGATGCTCTTCCTTTAAATTTTGTGTCAAATATCTATAGCATCTAAATTATTACTTACTTTTCTGACTTTGTCATCAGGGTAGCCGAGCCATCCTACAGACGTTGTGTATGCAGGAACTCCACTTGAGATCACTTCAGACTCTATAATATATGTTAATACATTCAAAACCAAATCCCTGCACATGAGATACAATGAAAATAAGGTATTGCATCAGACAATATATATATATTTTTTTATGCTCTTCACAAATTTTCATGGAGAACTATTTTTTCTTTTTTTTTCAAATAAAAAATACCTCTTATTTTTGAATTTTAATAAAATTATAGTGATATTAAGAGAAAAAGGTTTGTGCTATTTACAATAATGAGAAGATACTTTTCAGTTTTATTATTCTCACCTCGTTCTTTTTTTCCAGCTTGCATGTTTTTAAGAATTACTGAAAAACAAAAGTGAGCAAGAAAATTAATAAGTGTATCCTAAATTATTTTTTAGTGCATCCTCTTGTTACAGTCTATAAAATTTACTATATGCATTCATATGGATGTTTTTGTTAGTTGGTAATATCATGCAGTAATTTATTTTTCTATTTCAGAAAGCACCTGAGCCTGGCATTTAAAACAAGATAAAAATAGGATGACATAATTACCAAGAGCCTCTTCTTTTGTCAAGGCATCAGCCCTAAAATTAAAAAGGAAATTAAAAAAGGAATGGGATTTTTAATCTCGATATTAGCTTCAACTCAAAGTTAGTGCTTCATGAGGCTCAATGGGCAGGTATACACCACTTGCACCAACCAGTGGTTCACGACTGGTTTATCAAAAGTTGTGGTAGGTGATGTCCTGTCTGTGGGAAAGATTCCTTGCTGCTAATCGGAAAGAGTAGCCTATGTAGCAATAGCTGGTTTCATCTGAAGACAATGAGCTGCAAAATACCATATGTCTTACATCTAATATCTGCTGAATAAAGAAGTCTTGGTAAATCTGAAATCGTTACTTTGCCATGGAGAAAATATCAGAATTGGTTTAACAGAGCATTTCATTTGGTCGTTCTGGCCATTATCACCAATAAGCTTGTTTGCACTAAATATGATGCCACTATAACCCTGAAGAAATACTAATAATGTCATTACAACTAGCAAAAATACAATGTAATGTTATCCATAATGTTATAAGCTAGCATTTCTCTAAAAGAAAGTTTAAAGAGTGTAACATTTAAATTTCCTGAGGTAATAATCTTCTGTTTATCAAATAGTCCTTACAAAAATAACAAAACATACCATAAAGATAGGATTTCTTTGACCATGTTATAATAGTGCTAAAAATTGTATAATACTAAATTTCCTTTGTGACCATTTTGTGATTATTTTATTAGAATATATATTTTGCCATGTATTTTCATTGGCACTTTTGAAGATAACAACATTTTTAATGTAGTTTTCTACATATGAGTATGCAATTAACCAGACACTACAAAGATGTGTATATGCATTTAAAAGGAAACTTCTGTGCAGAAGAATATTATGCAAATAACAGGAATATACTAGTATCGGTTATGCAATATATTGGTGGACTGTATATTTATGAATTACTATTATATACATATATATATATAGTATTATTAAATATATGGTACATGCACTAATCATTGAATATGCATATAACATTTCGTGCAGTTAAAGTTACACACTCACATGTATCTAAAATCTATAGTTGACACCAGTTGTTCGGGTTCCTGAAATTACAAAAAAATCTGATAGGATGAGATGAATGGGATAATGTGGGTTGGGGGAGGGTAGGATATAGGGAAACCTGCAAGAAATCATTCTAAAACATATTCTGATATTTTATTAATTTTTATTAATTTGTTTATCGTTCCAATTATTTTTTAATAAATAAAATGTTAAGCCTTTAAATTTTTTTTTTTTTAACTTACCATGTCCACCAACAGTTTCCACAATGGCTGAAAAAATAACAAAAACAACTTAAAGATATGAAACATAATAATATTTAGAATCAAAACGATGTAATTGAAAAATGTGAAATTTAAAAACTAAAATTAAAGTTTCCAAATCTGATTCATGATACGTACCATAGTCAATAAATTATACGTTTAGAAATGTTCCACCACAATAACATAGGCTACCACCAACATGTGTTACACTTTTTGACTAGCAGAAATATATCTTGAATATAATTTTTTTCACACAGTACAAAATTTGCTTTCAACATACTACTTACCCAGACAAGAAATAGCATAAAAATTTAGGGGTGAGAGGTCTGAAATTTTGTACATATTGTATGAATAAGAAAATGCTGACAATTGTAAACCACCCCCTAAAACCAAAAATTAGAAGTGTTTTTTGCTATATCGATGAACATTTTCACATTTTGTTTAATTCTGTACATACTGGTTGATAAAATTAATCTAAAAATATATACACGAGTTGAATTGTAAGTAAATACCAAAATTACCTTTCCTTCAATCTTTGCCCATAAGTCCCATAATGCATTGACAATGGCTGCCACCGCTAAATGCATAACACCCTTCTCTGGACCAAGCTACAAACAAAAACACTGCTTTCAAACAACAGCTTTGAGATCATGTTTCATAAAATGGGAAGTGGGCATACGAAAAGGGGGATCAGTTGGATTTTTCTCAGATTTTGAATTTTATAAACCTGTACCTGGATTTTTTACCTAACTTATTTCTATTTTATTAAACTTGGTATCATATTGTAGTGAATTTTATCTAGTTTTATGTGGTGTAAATCAATTTTAAAAATAATACATACATTTTTAATTATGCATAAAAATGTAACTGAAGATTTTTTAAAAAGTATATTATTATGTACACAAAAACAAATATAAAAACAGCAAGAAACCTTCCATAGTAATTTGGGGTAGGGAGTAAAATCTTATATTGACCCAACTGTAACCTGAACAAGCCTTGTCTAAATACGTTAAAGATGTTAAATTACCCATCTCATTTGATCCTCACTGGTTAGATACTGCCAGAATGAACCAAAGTTAGAGTAGATGTCCGTCAACTTCTTCCCAATAACCATTTTGATGAGCACATCAATAGCATAGCAAACTGGAAAACAATGTGTGTACACTGTACACTATCACATCACAACAAATACAATCAATTAATCTTACAGTAATAATAGTGAATGAATAACAGATAACTGAATAATTGGATGGATGGGTGGACGGACGAACAGATACATGGATGGATGGATGGATGGACAGATTGATGGATGGACGGATGGGATGTGATGCCTGGATGGCTGGCTGGATGGAAAGATGGATGGATGCACAGATTAACAGAATAACTAACTACAGGGATGGAAGTATTAATGAATGGAACTATGGATGATGGAAGGACAACTGTATTGATGGATGGAAGGATGGATCATTGTTCCACATCCTTAGGAAAAGTGAGGGTATTTATACCTCCTTGTACAAAAGTCACAGGGTATTCATACCTTCAAAGGGGAACTCAAAGGGTACAAGGAACCGCGAACAAAGTTTGAATTAACTTGAACTTGGCAATACTATAAAATGTTTTGATAACTATGTTAATTTTTACTTCTGGTTTTTTTTTTACTTTGTATTTTAAAATGTATTAAACTTTAGACAGCTCTCCTTTATAATGTGGTAGTCTAACTATTAAAATGTTACATTACACACACACGAGTTCACAGAATATGTCAATGCGAGGTGACTCCAGTTCTATATCTTTGATTACGGGCAAATTTTGTGAAAATTGCTGGATGGAGGAGAGAATAAAAATGATAATGACTTTCAGATAAAAAAATTTAACTTTAAGGGCAACATTCTTTCAAAAGCAGAGAGAATGGAACGGAAAAATTCAAAAACAATGAATATGTTTTTGTTATTTTTTGTAAAAATACATATTTAAACCATATGCCTCAGAAAGACCACGTGGTTAAAACAGGTAAAATAAAAACAAAAAAGACCTATTACCATTCAAATAAATAAAGAGATCAAAGTGGTTTTAATCAATAATACTTGCACACCATGAAGGTCTGACTCACATCAGGTATGATTGGAATGTCGAAATATCGATAATTTAAACGAGAATCTTTACTAAAGTGTATAGCATGAAGGTGCAAGTCATATCAGGTATGACTGGAATAAGTGCGGCATATTAATACATATTAATATATTTTATATTGAAAACAGGAATTAAAGCAGTAGTTGTCTCCAACTCCAGCTAGCTACAGCCCAGTATTTTATTTGATTGATTAAAATATTTGTTTAAAAATTTTATTTAAACATTGCATTATTTTGGTAACTAATTATTTTGAGCATTAATACTTTAAATTCAAAATTTAAAACAAAAATTGTTTTCCCACCTTCACACACTGTAACAGTGTGATGACCCCAGGGACACCACTTCTTTGTAACATTGCATGTGCAGCAACTGATTGTTTGTGCATGCAGTCAGTGTGCAACCGTATCTTCACAGTATTCCGTTAGAACCTGGACATAAACGATTTTACTCGTTCGTGTAACGAACTCGATCGAGTTCGATTGCAAGGAAATTAATAAGTTGTCGCCTAGAGTAGGCCTATCTTCCTAGGTTTAAGGGAGTTAGTTGAAAATAGCGACTGCTACAACGCAAACAAGGTTGAAAGTGACTTGAGACTGTACAAGTTATACCTACTCTGTAAAAAAGTGGTACCTGTTTATACCTCTTGCAGAAGATTGCCATTACATATTCGTACCCTTTCCCTCCTTTCTTATTACATTATTTCGAGCATCAGGTGGTACTATACCTCCATTTCTACATGATGTGGAACACTGATGGATGGATAAGTTCTCACATAGGCTAATAATGGAGCTGTTATGTAAAACAATGAGTAGTATTTAATTTTCAACACATAATTATTATATTGTTTATAATATAGATCTGGTAATTATCTTGTATATAGTTTAATCTATTGTATAAAAATAAGCTCTTCACACAGATTTATTTTTAAAATATTTATCATTTGATCATTGTATGACAGTAGAACTTTTTTTATTGGTGGAGTGGATCATTAAACATCTGTCTGTGTGTCTGTGTGTCTGTCTATGTGTCTGTCTGTGTGTCTGTCTGTGTGTCTGTCTGTCAGATATATATGTATACATAGAGAGAATTAATTAATATATAACATACATGCAGTAATATTTGTTTAACTGAATGCACCAAAATCTACTATATATCAGTTTAAAATCTCACCCACTGTGTTTCCTTTGCCCAGAGTAAATGTAATGCCATGACCTTCCACATCAGAGTCCGTCTTCAGTGTCAGATATGGTGCAGAATAATCAGGTGCCAGATTCTGTTGAAGTAGTAAGCAAGGCATACAAATACTGAATTATAGTGGTTAAGTTTGTTTTATTTAATGACACCTCTAGAGCACAATGATTTTTATCTGATCATCAGCTATTGGACGTCAAAAAAAAAGGGCATTCTGACATGTCTTTTAGAAGAAACCCACTGCGGCCACATAGGCTACTCCTCTGAAAAGCAGCAAGGGATCTTTTATATGCACTGTCACACAGACAGGACAGCACTTACCATGGCCTTTTATAAACCAGTTGTGGACCACTGGTTAGAACGGAAAATAGCACAAACTGCAAATGGGTCCACTGAGAAGGATTCATCCAACAACCGAATGGTTCACAGGCAGACTATAGTGGTAAAGTGTCTGTCAAAAAGGGGTGAAAACATTACCTGCACCCTCTCCCCATATGTGCCAATGAAATTGAAACTTGTATTTTAAAAGATTGAAAAAAAACACGAATTGTTTATTTAATGACACCCCAGTATACCAGTTAATCAAACTTAGAGGTTAAACTTATGGTATTAGTGACACATGAGGAAAAAACATACATAAGAATTATTATAAAAAAAAATTAAATCCCAGAAAAAAACAAAACAAACAATTGATGCCACAGAGGATACAGGGACGTTGGAGCCCCACCCACCCCACCCCCAGTAATTTCCATAAATATATTTTTTTATTCATCATTGAATTATTAAATGGCAAATTCTTATGTTCAGAAAGAGCTGCTCCCCCTCCACCCCCCAATATATATTTCATTCCAACGCCCCTGGGATACATTCTGTTTAGCAGTAAAATGTTGGGTTTTTTTTATACGATCCTTTTCGCATACAGTATATCACATACCACAGCCTTTGTTCCACCAGCTGTGTGAGCCTCAGTGGTCCAGTGGCAGGACATCGAACTCTCTAGCTGAATACTATGGTTCAAAACCTGTCATAGGCTCGCTCACAATTGACTATGTATCAAAATTACCAAATGTTTGACATCCATAGCTGATGATTGATAATTCAATGTGCTCTAGTGGTGTAGTTGAACGAAAACAAAAATTGTTAAACCAGTTGTGGACTATTGGCAGTAAAATTGTTAAACCAGTTGTGGACTATTGGCAGGAATGAGAAAATGTCCGGTGGGTCTCTGAAGCGTATTGATTAGACAAACCATTCCACCTCAGAGGGGTGCTCTACATCTGAAGACCATAAGAAGCAAAGACTGTATGTCTGACACTTAAACTAAGTTGGGGTGTCGTTAAACAATCCATTTCTATGGAAGATTGGTAAATACATTACGCTATTTTATTGATAATTTACGGTAACTGCAAAATCAGAAACGCCCACAAATTCTGGCGTACTGCTCATTATTATGAAAATGTCATTCAAAACAAATTAAATATTATAAAAAGCCAAAGAATATCAGTGATAATGCGTACCATTGCATCGGAACCATCCTTTTCTAACGATGTTGGGAAACGTATGTCTTTAACAACATAACCTGTAATTTTCGTGGGAGCCATAGCTATTTTAACGTTTAGAGTTACCTCTCTTGTATAGTGAACAAAAAAAATAAAATAATTTTATCGTTCTTGTCAGCACTGCGGATATTATAACGCTATATACCCCCCGAACAACAACAAAAACAACAGGGGGGCGACCTGACCAGGTTTTGGTGCCTAGTTGAAATATAGTTCCTCCTTTTCACTAGACACTACTTATCAGTGGGAGGGGGGCGGGGAGGATATTGCGATTTAGATAACATTAATGTTTTTTAAATTATTTTATTATTATTTTAACGTAAAAAAATCCGAGGAACAACTAATAAAACGGTCTGGCCTTAAGCATGACCGATATCACGTGTTTGGCCATCGGCATCATCTTACAGGAGCACCTTCGAGTTCCGAAACAGCAAGTTATTGTTAAATGGAATATGCATATGAAACACTACTTGTAGGCCTATATTTTACAGCTGTAGTCTTTCTTCTGCAAAGTTTGCAACATAATAGAAGCAATAAATTTTAAAAAAATGAAATTACATAGAAGCAATACAAAAAATAATAATCGAAAGGACACTAAAAGAGAAACTGTATACAAAAATTAGAAAATCTAAATAACCCAAATGAATACTGGAGCAAAATAAACACAATGACCAATAAACATTCATACTGCAATATTGAGGGTTCCCTCTCATTCTGTCTACAAATCAGTTTGCCTACACTCATTTTGCCTACAGTATGAAAAGATGCCATCCCCAATTAAAAATGGAACACTCCACGTATGGTCCGCGAATGAATAAAAAGAAAAAACATGGCGAAATAATGTGACAAATATTTTATTATAATCGCTATTTACTTTACAGAACAGAAACAATTAAAATGAACTCACAGATATTAAGCATGTGTATGTTTGTGTGAGTGTGTGTGTGTGTGTGTGTGTGTGTAGCAGCTGGTATTGTGGGGTGTTTATAGATAATCACACAACGCTGCAATGTTAGGTTCGTTCCTCTTTATTAAA
>JAULBS010016487.1:0-10913 GCA_032355785.1 Symmetromphalus regularis
AGTATTATTTTGGTCGTTGAACACAAACATTATTTATAGTTCGTGTTGTCACAAATGAGAGTATTATTTTGGTCGTTAAACACAAACATTATTTATAGTTCGTGTTGTCACAAACGAGATTATTATTTTGGTCGTTAAAGTAATTAGACAAAGTGGCCTTTGTAGGATTTTAGGTGTACTTGATTCAGAAATGTATAATGGATATTTAAAAAATCTAATTAAATATACCTTCCTTAGCAAACAATATGGTGTCCATAGCAACAGTGGAACTTATAAATATCTTCAGAAGCCCTTTCCATGTTGTTGTGTATGCCATTAATATATGTTTAACATTTATATGAAAAATACGTTTATCGCATGTTTAACGTACGTTTTTTTAAACGTATGTTAAACGTACGTCCGCCTATTGACATGAACAAAATTACGTTCTTGAACGTACGTTAAACATATGTGGCTATTTTTACTGTGTGGCACTCAGCTCCGGGGCCTATTACAGCTCTCGACGGCCCTGCCTACACACAACGAATGAGTAGCAGAAACTCAAGTATGTACTGTTACATGGATTTGTGGGCACACAATTAATACAGGGCAAATAAAAAAATAAAAAATAAAAATGTGCCGTTCACAACAAGCGTTTAGCATTATCGAGACTTCCGTTGTGGTTATCAATGACGAGTCACTTCTGTCATGACAACTTTACCAACTAGTTCTATTGTTGAAACAGGCAAATTATGCGCATATCTTTGCAGTAACGAGAGCTAAATCATGTACTTTTATTGGCAGAGAACTGAGTGGGTTACAAACATCAATAAACTTATTATATGTCTTAAAATTATGTTTGTAAGAAACCGCTGTCGTGGCAATAGTTATTAAATTTGAAGCTTCACGACAAAAAAAAAACAAAAAAAAAAACATACACAATAAAAAAAATTTTGTTTAAACTGTGAACCTTGCCAATGGACCCATTTTCAGTTTGGGCTATTTTCCGTTCCAACCACTGATCCACATCAGGCTGTGGTAGGTGCCGTCCTGTCTGTGGGACGGTTCATATAAAAGACCCCTTGCTGATTATAGGAAAGACTAGCCTATGTGGCGGCAGAGAGTTTTGTCTAAGTACATGTCAGAATGACCATATGATTAATATTCAATAGCATATGATAAGATTGAAATTAATGTGCTCAAAAGGCGTCGTTAAATAAAACAAATTTTACTTTAACACCGCGTTTGAATTTATTTTCTAAACCCAGTTGAAAGATCAATAACTCTTTGTAAGAAAGCGATTCCCGGTGTGAAGTTCTGTAGTGCAACTTTTCTTCGCTTAGATAACTTGTTAGTCAAATTATGCATGTTTTGTATGATCTCTTTTAGTAGACGTATTTTATTGTTGCCAGTATCGAGTTCTAGATCTAAAAGGTCAATAATGCATGTGGTTGGAAAAGCGGTCTTTTGTTCTCCAGATAAGTAAATAATTAATAACATATTGTCAGTGAAGTATGACAGTGTGCAATACTCGGAAATAATCCAACAAATGAACATAACAATTAACTTTTTTCTCAAAGCATTAATAATTCTTTCAAGCAGATGACATGAGTAACAAAGACTCATTGGAAGGGTAGATTTATAGTAATATACTCCTCCAAGAAAGTTAAGGATCACATATTAAATTAATTTTTTTTTTATATAAAGATGAAAACGGTTATTTTTTGTTTCACAGGTAAAAATGAGATACTGTGCTTTGCGTTTAAATTCCTTTACATTATTATACACAATTTATACGTGCGCACCTGGGTTTGAAATGGCTTGGACGAAAATCAGAGTGAAAACGCACTGTTTTGAAATGGTAAATTGAAAGCTCTGATGAAATTGAATGTCGTCAGTTTGAAACTACACATTGTTTAACGTTAAAGTTCACTAACAGTGCCAACACGACGCCATTTGGCTATCGAAAAAGAAAGCAAAGAAGTCGGAATGCTTCAAAGTACATAAAGTCAAACACAGATTTCAGTATCACAAAGTGTTATTTCCAGATTGCAAACACGTTACAACAATACAGGACAGTTACGTGATAGACTCATTAGAAGATTCGCAGTATCACAAAGTGTTATTTCCAGATTGCAAACACGTTACAACAATACAGGACAGTTACGTGATAGATACAGTATAAGACACGCAGTATCACAACGTGTTATTTCCAGATTGCAAACACGTTACAATACTGGACAGTTACGTGATAGACACAGGAGAAGACTAGCAGTATCACAACGTGTTATTTCCAGATTGCAAACACGTTACAACAATACAGGACAGTTACGTGATAGACACATGAGAAGACTAGCAGTATCACAACGTGTTATTTCCAGATTGCAAGCACGTTACAACAATACAGGACAGTTACATGATAGACATAGTAGAAGACTCGCAGTATCACAAAGTGTTATTTCCAGATTGCAAACACGTTACAACAATACAGGACAGTTACGTGATAGACTTAGTAGAAGACTTGCAGTATCACAAACTGTTATTTCCAGATTGCAAACACGTTACAACAATACAGGACAGTTACGTGATAGACTTAGTAGAAGACTCGCAGTATCACAAACTGTTATTTCCAGATTGCAAACACGTTACAACAATACAGGACAGTTACGTGATAGACTCAGTAGAAGACTTGCAGTATCGCGAGCTTCAAAACAGCGTCAAGACAGATTTTTGGTGATACTGGGTCGTCGAAATCGTTTTGATGATGCTGCTAACCTGAATAGACTATTCCACGGGCCACTGGAGTCAGCATCACCTCACAAACATTGAGAAACAGACTCCATGCAGCCAATTTCCTAGGCCGTAGGTTCAAGCACGATTCCTGTGCTGTCTGTCCAGGACATAGGTTAGTGTTAGTAGGAGAGACGAACCCCGCTGTCGCCACACTAATCCGGCTACTCTTATCAATAAACAACAATGGATCTTTTAGATGCACTATCCTGATGAGCTAAGACGTGTTTCCTATTTACGGTGTTAGCTGTTTACAGTACCTCAGTCTGATTTGACTTTTTCCAGCTTAACTTGCCAACTGGGTTTTGATTCAGTTCTAGGGTTATTAGTGCATGTATCGTGGTATCATGAACAATAGTAGGAACTACATACCTCTCAAGTCTCACGGTTTTCTTGTGACAGTCACAGTTTTCAACAAAAACTCACGGTCTTACGGTAAGCCGCGAAAATCTCACATTTTTTCGAAAATCTCACGGTTTATTAAAACAATCTCACGGTTTATTAAAATAATATTACGGTTTTTCTCTTGCGTTTAAAATCCATTGTATTTCTGTTCTTGCTCAGTCGAGTTCTCTGCTAATCCGGCCAGAAATAACAACAGACAAGCTATCGGAGCGTTCAAAGAAAGCAGCAGCAACACACACACAGACACACATGCACCAAAACAAAACCATCTACATATGAACGGTATGAATTTGATAAATTAGTAAAATATGCATTGTTCAAGCACATACCATATTTCAAGACGTATTTTCAATGTTGTGGGGGCTCATTTTTAAGAGTGTATAATATGTGTTGTGCGAAACCGCGACTGCCGCAGGTGCAATGCCACATATCGGTTATCACACCAGATAGTGTGGCTAGGGCTTTACCTCAGTTGATGACGTTGACAACGACTGTTCCTCATTATCTTTTTACATAGGGATCTACAGACATCCCAAGTCTCATTGTTTTCAGCAAAATCTGTCTCACTGTAATCCGCTAAAACATCACGTTTTTTCGAAAATCTCACGGGTATTTTCTTCGAAAATCTAACGGTTTTTCTCTTGCGATAAAAATATATTGTAATTAAAAGAATTTCTGTTCTTGCTCAGTCGAGTTCTCGGCTAATCCGAGCAATTGGGGCGTTCAAAGAAAGCAGCAGCAGAATAAACTGTCATCAACAGCATACGTCAAACTGTTTTAAAGTTGTAACAAAGAACATTTACTATTGTGTTTTTAAACTCGTATTGTAATTTTATTGCTTTCTACACACAAAACAAACTTCCACTTTGTTTTGCTTACCACTTGAATATGAATGAATTGGTTAATCTCCATGTTTTTTGGGTTGAGTGTCCAGTGTTCCAGTACCTCGAGGTTGAGAGGTCTGCAACAATGTTGACATGAGCAGGACAGTAAAGTAAAAGCAAAGTTTAGTTTATTTATCGACACCTCTAGCGCACATTGATTTTTTATTTTATCATCGGCTACTGGACGTCAATCACATGGTGATTCTGACATATTTATTTAGAGGAAACCCGCTGCCGCCACATAGGTTACTCTTTCTGATAAGCAACAAACGGTATTTTATATGCACCGTCCCACAGACAGGACAGCACATACCACGGCCTTTGATGAACCAGTTGTGAACCACTGGTTGGAACGGAATATAGCTCAGAGTGCAAATGGGTCCACTGAGAAGGATCGATCCAACGACCGACCGATTCACAGGCAGACACGCTACCGTTTGAGGTACATACCGCTCCTAAAAACAAAGTATACTTTACGCCAAAATTGCCGTGAAAAATGCCGTGGACAGTAGTTCTCCACAGCATTTATTTTACCGTGGACATTTTCTTAATTTTAAGGATTGCTTAAGACAGATGGCTGGTTAATTAAGGGATAACAAAACCGTTTCGTTTTTAAATATATGATTTTACCACAAAATTTTGATTTCAGAATGAGACGAAGTCGTCTTAAAATCAACAAATTTCTGAAAAAAAATATTCTTAAAAACGAAACACTACACCCTAATACGGTTTATGTCCATTTCGCCTACATCCATTTAGCCTACAAAAAATTGCCGTTACAGGATGCCCATTGTCCAATTCCGGAAATATGGGCTGCTGTCTGATGGCATTCTTTATTGGGATATGACATTCTATGAGGGCGACACCCGAGGGATTGGTACCAAGGGATTCTCGGGTACAACAGAGCAACCATGAAAATCTTGAACCTCAACAACTGCCTCTACCTTATTCATACCCTTTGTCCCAGACTACACATTTCCCAAGATTACGTGACTAGAATACATAAGTGCCTGGCCAAAGAGAAAATTGCCCAGATAAGATGGAAATGAAACTTGTATGTTTCTATTAAAAACTTTGCTTAAAATGTTTTTATTTATTAAAAAAAATTTAATAAAAAAAAACAGTTGGCGCAATGGCTGTAGGCGAAATGTAGAGACGCCCTTAATATAAGAATTAAAAGACATTTACATATTGTTTTTAATTGGTTTATTTTTGAAAAATAAGTCATTTTTATCAACGAAACGACATATCTAATCCTGTGTTCTTCTCCCTACATACTTCAGCTAACGGAAAGCTGACATAATCAATTGTTCTGTGGATGGACGTCATCAGTTATTTTAGAATTAGAATACAAGTAGTATTTTACTAAATCAGTTGATACCGGGGTGGGGGTCATCTTGTAAATAGGTGTCATATGTGTGTCCTATTCTCACCAATTAAATCTTAATTAGTAGCTGGCCTCTCGGGCTACAGGCAAAAATAGCTGGCGTTGAGAGGGCAGAGTTTGGCAAAACTGAAATCTTTACGCATTAAACTCTGATGTGCTTGCACTGATTTGCTCGAAAAAGTTGAATTAAGATGTTTAAAATGCATTTTAATCGCCCTACCTTAACAATGAAAACTGCAAAAGCTCGTAACTTCCACATTTTTTAATAGAAACATTATTTAAATATAAAAGTAAGTAGTAGAATCTGCGAATTTCAGAAATATAAATATCCCAAAAGAGACCAAATTCAAGTTACGATTCATTTCGTGTGAACAGGTCACATAAAACTTTAAAATAATGAAAAAAAAAACACATTGCAGAACGAATGTCCATCAGTGCACACTATTGATATTTAAGTACACGATTCATTTCATGTGAACAGGTAACATATAATTTTAAAATAAGGAAATAAACAAACATTGCAGAAGGAATGTCCATCAGTGCACACTATTGATATTTAAGTACACAGTTCTGTTGAATTTAGGATCAATGCTTTTCTAATGAAACACCAGCTATCACAATATATATATCGAAAGATCAATACACTCATAATTGTCACACACCTGATCAATACACTTCACATGACGTTACGATAATATTATCACTACTGGCAAAAAAAAAATTTAATTTCTTTTTTTAATTTTAAAAAATCAGACACGGTGTTATTCAGAGTAAACAGTGTACATTGAATGACGTCACTTTTTTTGAATGGATATACCACGTGACTGATATTTAAAGCTCCTGTTGTTGTTTGTTGTTGTTTTATTTTTTTTAAACAGCTGGTATGTACTGGGATCAAATCTCAGTAGAGCCGTAGTTTTTTTCAAAAACAATTACATAATATTTTTTATATGCAACTTCCTACAGACAGGGCAGCATATTATGTTGGCGCCTTTGTTACACCAGTCATGCACCACTGTCTGGAATAAGAAATAGCTGAGTCCACTTTAATGGGTATATATGAGAAGTCATCGCAACTCAGGCTTATTCTCTACAACTGGCCCGTTAACGCAGTGGTTAAGCTATCGGATTCGCGATTGATAGGTACTTGAGGCATGAATTTTTAATCTCAGTATCGGTTCCAACACAGAGTGAGTGCTCCACAAGATTCAGTGGGTAGGTGTATGCTACTTACACCGACCAGTGGTCCACAACTGGTTTATCAAAGGCTGTGGTATGTGTTGTCCTGTCTGTGGGATAGTGCGTACAAAAATCTATCTCTTGCTGCTTATCGATAAGAGTAGCCGCATTAATGTGGTTGCAGCTGGTTTCGTATCTCCGATTAACACTAACCTCTGTCCTGGACAGACAGCACAGAAAGATGAGTTGTGGCAGTGGGTTTTGTCTCTCCTATTAACACTAACCTCTGTCTTAGACAGACAACACGGACATCTGAGTTATGTTCCCAGGACAGCGTGTTTGAACCTTATTTGGATATAAGCACGAAAATAAATACAACTAATTAACCAACTGGAAGGATAGAGAGTGATGCGTACTTTAATTCAAAATCGTATAGAAATCTCTGAATATTCAGGAACATATGACTGCGTTCAGTATCCCTAGAGTGAACGTTAGAGCTAATGACTTTGTTAATGGTAAGTATTTACGAGCAATATTGTCGAGGGAGACGTTAAAACCACAGTCATAAGACGAAATAGCAATGGTTTATTCTGACATATTGTAAACATCTGGATATCGGTTATGTCAGGAGAAACCGTGAGGCTTAGTGGTCAACCTGAAGATAGTGGTTCAAAACCTGTTAGAGGCTGGCCCACACTTGACTACGTGTCAATATTACCACATGTCTGACATTCAATAACCGATGATAAATAAACCAGTGTGCTCTAGTAGTGTCGTTAAACAAACTAGAGAGAGAGAGAGAGAGAGAGAGAGAGAGAGAGAGAGAGAGAGAGAGAGACTGCGAGAGAGAGAGAGAGAGAGAGATAGATAAAGAGAGAGAGAGAAAGAGGGAGAGATGAGATATTGAAACCAAGGTCATACAATTTTTTAAATGATGTTATAGGATGATCCATAATTAAACATCTTTTAGTGATAAAACCTCACAAATATAACCTTAAAGGTATTTTCATATACATGTAAATGCCAGTGCGTAAAGATTACTTATACCCGACTTAAACGTTTATTTAACTTTAAAGCGTATTTAAAAACAAATTAAAGTGTAAGGTTATAATTTTTAAGTGAAGAATTATTAGTAAATGACAGGATTTATCCGTTCGTACCAGTGACCTACAACTGGTTTATCAAAGGCCGTGGTAAGTGCTGTCCTGTATGTGGGACGGTGCATATGAAAGACCTCTTGCTGCTTATCGGAAAGAGTAGCCTATGTGGCGGCAGCAAGTTTTCTCTAAATGAATATGTCAAAATGACCATATGTATGACGTCATGTAGCCGATGAAAAGATTAAAATCAATATCCTCTAGAGGCGTCTTTAAATAAAACAAACTTTTCTTTTAGTGAGGATTTTGTAGGAGGACGGGGCCTCTAAATTTGTTTTGTTTTACACTTTTTCTTAATTACTATTTTTAGAGCATCATCGGCTATTAATCATCGGCTATTAATCATCGGCTATTGGATGTCAAACATTTGGAAATGTTTACACGTAGTCAAGTGTGAGCCAGCTTCAACTGCACTGAGAAGGATCGATCCGACGACAGACAGCTTCACAGGCGGACACGCTACTGTTTGAGCTACACCCATGTTACATAAATGAAGGGTAGCGGGATGTAGCTCAAATGGGAGAGTGTCCGCCTATGAACCGGTCGGTCGTAGGATCGATCCTTCTCAGTGGACCCATTTGCAGTTTGGGCTATTTTCCGTTCCAGCCAGTGGTCCACAACTGGTTCATAAATGGCTGTGGTATGTGCTGTCCTGTATGTGGGACGATGCATTTAAAAGACCCCTTGCTGCTTATCGGAAAAGACTAGCCTATGTGGTGGCAGCGGGTTTCCTCTAAATACATATGTCGGAATGACCATATGATAGACTTCCAATAACCAATGATAAAATATAAATCAATGTGTTCTAGAGGCGTCGTTAAATAAAACAAACTTTACTCTTTTTTTATTTTCCCCCATGATTTCTCGTCATCTAAGGCCAGTGGGCATGCTTCTGTCCTTGCTTAGCAGTATAATCAAGTGTATTATTGTCATGATATCCTAGACAATTTCTTGTTTTTTTTACACAGATTGCTTTTGGTTTGGTGCACATTGCTGAACACTTTTGTTATAATTAATCACTTGGTTTTCTTATCCTGTCTGTGACTTCAGTACTCTGTATGCTGTAATAACCATATTCAGTTAATCAGCTTTTTGCACTTCATTTGTCAGTTATTTACAACTTGTTAATTTATTTAATAAACACCATTGCTTACAGCATAGCAGCCATTTTAACTTCTTTTCCTATACTCCATGGCCGTTGACTGAACTATCCTGTCTAGGGATAGTGGAAATGTATATAATAATAAAATTATATAATTATATATTATGTATATATGTATTTATGTATGTTTATAAAAGTTCTTGCTGATAATCAATTAATCAGAAGTAACTATGAAACTTCATATTTAAAGCATGTACTTGTTGAAAGTTTCTTACTCATGATTTTAGTCTCATAAGAATACTCACAAACTAATTAAATGAGTTCCTGACTAATGATTTTGTTGGACACTCACAGGAATACTCACTAAGTAGTTAAATGAGTTTCTGACTCATGATTTTAATCTGAAACTCATAGGAATACCCACAAACCAATTAAATGAGTTCCTGTCTCATGATTTTGTTGGACACTCACAGGAATACTCACTAAATAGTTAGATGTGTTTCTGACTCATGATTTTAATCTGAAACTCACAGGAATGCTCACTAAGTAGTTAGATGAGTTCCGGACTCATAATTTTGTTGGACACTCACATGAATACTCACTAAGTAGTTAGATTAGTTCCTGACTCATGATTTTGTTTGACACTCACAGGAATACTCACTAAGTTGTTACATGAGTTCCTGACTCATGAGTTTAATCTGAAACTCACAGGAATGCTCACAAAGTAGTTAGATGAGTTCCGGACTCATAATTTTGTTGGACACTCACATGAATACTCACTAAGTAGATTAGTTCCTGACTCATGATTTTGTTTGACACTCACAGGAGTACTCACTAAGTTGTTACATGAGTTCCTGACTCATGATTTTAATCTGAAACTCACAGGAATTCTCACAAAGCAACAAGATGATTTCATGACTCCCTGACATAACAGTTGTGAAAAAACACAACTGCAAAATTTTCTAGTTTTAGAACGTTCAGTGTGTGACTATCATCAAACTGTACCTGGTTTCAGCACCTTTCTATGTTTGTATGATATTAACACATTAACGTATTTCAACAACACTGGCACAGCCAGGCCAGTACAATAGAGGTGATCAAATCACGAGCCACAGTGCTTAAAACCTAAATGTGTATAAGTGACAAAATTACTTACATGTATATCGCAGCTTCAAAACAAAAAGGGTGTAAGCTGGGTAGCAGTTAATGGAGAATAGAGCCAAAAACTGTTTCTGACCTAGACATAAGTTTTATGTAGAATATCTTTTGATTTCAAGATAATTGTGGGTTAGCTGGAGAAACCTTCATACACTCTTTGTGCACCAGATGCAGCTCACTTAGAGGCATTCAGTGATACCATGTAAGTGCCAAATTTAGACTTACACCCTTTTGGTAATGAAGCAGTGATATCTTTCATCATGACATCTATCATTGTTAGCATCATCATCATCATCATCAAGATCCAGATTAACATAATAACATGGGCATCAAGATCATTAACATCAACATCATCATCATCATCACTGCTTTTAGCATTAGGATAATTTCTTGATTAAGATGTCTGGTTTTACATTCTATTAATTTTGTTAGAAACAGATAAAAGACCATTTACAGCCATTCCATTAAAACATATACAGATTTTGAGCTAGGCGGTGGGTGGAGGGGGGAGGGGGGGATCGTTAAACAAATATTTATCTATTTACATAATATACAGTAAATAAATTGACTGCAGCTATTTTTAAAAAGTTAAACATTCCAGATATTTTTTAATTGCTGAACCATTTAGTACAAGATTTGAGTAAATATTTATCTGTTTACATAATATATAGTAAGCAAATTGATTGGAGCTATTTTTAAAAAGTTAAACTTTGCAGATATTTTTTAATTGCTGAACCATTTAATACAAGATTTGAGTAAATATTTATCTGTTTACATAATATATACATGTACATGTAGTAAGCAAATTGATTGGAGCTATTTTTAAAAAGTTAAACTTTGCAGATATTTTTTAATTGCTGAACCATTTAATA
>JAULBS010016498.1:0-10912 GCA_032355785.1 Symmetromphalus regularis
TGTGTGTGTGTGTGTGTGTGTTTTGTGTGTGTGTGTGTCTATATATCTATCTATCTATATATCTATATATATATATATATATATATATATATACACACACACACACATATATATATATCCCTATGTGTCCTAATATACATATACATTTATATAAAACCATATTAAATCTAGAAACTATTTCTCAATGTATTGACACTGTTCCCTTAGTGTGAGCCTTGGTGGTCCTGCGGTAGAACGTCGGACTCTCAAGCTGATGACATTGGTTCAAAACCCGTTGGGGCTGACTCACACTTGACTATCTGTCAAAATAACCAAATGTTTGACATCCAATAGCCGATGATTAATAAATCTATGTGCTCTAGTTGTATCGTTAAACAAAACAAACTAAAAACAAATCTGTTCCCCTTAAAAAAGATGGCTTCGTGTGACCGATTTCAAGTCAAAGCATAGCATTTTCATAATGCTTAGTTATATTAAATATAATTGTTTCGTGGAAAATCCCAAGAATGTATATCATTTATTTACAGAGTAAACTATATATTTCACAGATGTTTACTTTCATAACTGAAAACTTAACTGATTACAATCACTCGCTAGAAAATTATGATTGGCTGATCTATTTCCCGGAGTCCTTTTATGAAGTAATGTATATACATAATAGAATATGTTCCGCATACTGAAAACATCTTCCCTCTGTAGGTCCACAAGGTTTATGAGGGCCGAGATTTCTCCCAGCATGTGATCCACTGTACATTTCTAAAATGTAATTACGTAAATATCGCGTTACAATATACCTTTTGAAAAACTGACCTGATTTAAATAGCCGTTAACACTGAGATTTGCGTTTCTGTTAAAACAGAATTAATCTGCGCAATTGTAATACGTATATCACATAAACTAACATGAAAAGTGTGAAAAGAAACCTCCACAACGATAAAAGTGTTAGAATTTTTTTTTATCCGATTGCTTTAAAAGGTTGTGACTTTTACCTTCTCTGGTATTATCGAATTAATATATCAAGAAGACCAAACACACGTAGGATTGTAAAATTTAGAAATATGGATATTCTCAACAAAAAATTGTAAGTAATGTATCCATTTAATTATAAGAAAATGTCAGGCGGGTACTTTCGTTCATTCATATACTAGATATAGCTTTAGTAGGGGTGAAGCGATACGGCCAAAACCGTATTGCGATATACTGCGATACAGCAAACCCATATTGCAATACATACCGCAATACAGTTTAATTACCAAGATATCATAAAGTCATATTTTGATACTATAATACTATTTACTAAATATATCCCATCAGGCAGACCTGTACCAAGACAAAAATATATATAGACAAAGTAGATTTTTATGTTTTAATTAAGTTTAAGTTTTATTTTTATAACTTACTATCATCGTCATAGGTTTTACAAGATGGATACTCATTAGGTAGATATATCGCGATACACGAAACCATATAGCGGTATGTATTGCGCTAGGCAAGTATTGCAATATACCGGTATATCGTTGCGCCCCTAAGCTTTAGCCTTCATGTAGTACGAACACAGGTAATCTGCTTTAATAAACTGTTTATAGTGTTTATAGACCTTCTTTCTATGTATATAGTGTTTATGTAATGAATATACTATCTACATATATAACTTCCATGTAATATATGTATGGGTATGTGATAAATGCTATACATTTATATATCATACTGTATACCTGTTAATGGAATGTATGCTCACTTTTAATTCATTTAATACAATCTAGGTTTATGCTTTTAACATTTTTGCGTCTTCTTATAGGTAAACATTTATATCTGTTTGAATAAATATAGACTATATGCACTTTAAGAGTGTCTTACACGTATCTTCTTTAATAAACAGGGCGGGTCCAAGGGAGAGGTTTAGGGGTTTAATAGCATCGTCCACCTATTTTCTTTTCATTATAATTTAGTCATATTTAATTTAAGCCTATCTTACCTTCATTGATAAAAAAAAGTCTCCATCCGCTACTGATAAATATTATACTATCTACATATAACAGTATCCAGCGTTTTCCGCAATGTTCTTAATTACATATAAATATTATGTCTTCTTTAATATATCTGAATGTGTCAAAATTATCAAATGTTTGATATTCAATAACCGATTATTAATATACCAATGTGATTAAACGATGGTGTTAAACAACAACACAAATAATAATAAATTAAAAAATATATATATGATGATAATAGAAATAATAACAATAACCTATTTCCTATAACTTGATAGTTTTCATATACTGTATCTTCTTTAATTAAACACTGGGATGTCGTTAAATAAATATTCTTTACTTAATTTTATTTATTATATACCTACGTACAATTACAGGTACTTACTAAACACCTGCAATGTACATACAGGTAAGTATCTAGCGAAAAGCAACTGGGTGAATGTTTCCTTGTTCGTTGACATGAGTTTCAACAAGAGTTGTTGTTTAATGCTTTTCTCGATGTCTTTATTTACGGTCAGCTGTCATTACGGGTCTATTATTCGACATTAAAACATTTATTTATTTAACATCGGAATGTTTATAGACATAGATAATGTGACCTTGAGGTCTTGATGTTGCTGTGAGAAACTACAAACAGTGATGGTCAGTTTGTGTCTCACTGTAAAATAAACATTAAAACTCACATGATTGGGTGTGTAAAGAATATATACTGAACAAAAAAAAAGAAAGTATGCACGTTGAAATAGTGATTATATGTTTTGATGTGCCACTTCACCATAATCCTTTGGCAGCAAACACGTACGCAACTTGTGATATTATTGCACACATATACACCTCCTCCTAAATGGTGTGGTTATCTAAATCCAGAATTTCGGCTATGAATGTCATCTGGCTTATGAAATAAATTACTATTGATTACAGTGCATGCATAATTTCTTTTTTGGTTGAGTATAGCAAAACTATGTATGAAAAAATAACAAAACAAAAAAAGATAAGACCGTAAACATGCTGACATGACATATTAAATACAGTATTTCTTGTTTAATGGTAGATATAATTTATTGTATGACATAACTACAATTAAACATCAATTGTGAGGTTCTGTAAATGTATTTATTTGACATATAGAGATGAAACGAGCTCTCTGAGAGGCTGGGATCAAAGGCCGGTGCTACTTAGGATTGTATCGTGTTGGAAGACTTCGATATTAGCTACCATTCTCAACATTCTTCAAACGTTATATTCCAAGTTCCAATCTAAATGTTAAAGTAAATTCCATATTGTTATCTTTTATTATATAAACCCATAAATAAATGCATTAATTTGATTGAAATGTATTTGGTATTAATATTTTATTGTTTTAATAAAGCTAAATGTTTTTGAAGTAACAAAAATTCGCAAATTCAGCGCATCAAGGTGAAGGTCTAATCCTGCTTCTACCATTCTTTGTTTTTGCTACTACACAGCAGACCAGTTCTTAATGTTCCACAGCCGCCACCAACACCGGGTAACTACAAGTATGTAATAATATACTTCTTCTGTACTACTAGACGTGAATACAATGGTTGGTGTATTCCTCCTTCGGCCATCAATCTTTATTTTTCCCCGTTATAATTTGGTTGTAGGTTTTGTTAAAAATCATTAAAATACTTAAAACATTTATGAATCCGCCCCTGACCGTACTTTCTTCTGGAAAAAAACCCATTAAAATCCGTGTGGCTAATCTAAAGAAAAGAGTATTATAAACAGTGACATACGGGGTTTATTTTTTTCCCCTATCTTTAATCCATGGATCACTATTTCGGCATATTTGACACTTAAAACCAATGATTTACAATGTACATGTGCCGGTGCACATTTCTTTCCTCTGAAGTGAAAGAGATAAATTTCGATTGTAATGCATGTTCAAAGACAGAAATATAATCGAAATAGCTTCCATGGGCAGCATGTTATCCTCCTGTGTATAGTGATTTAGCTAAGTCACTGAGGCGAAACGACACTTTTGTAAACAAATCCGTCGCTTTGAGCCGCTAACGACCGTGACTCGAAAACGGTCGCGTTAAAGCATTGTGTTCATTTCAAAAGTGGTGTACAGTATTTTTTATTTTATCCTGAATGTTCAAATTTACATTATTGATATGGACAAGAACTGCTATTTCACTAAGCAGTTTGACTGTCTGTATATAGTTAGTTAACAATTATATGTGTATATTTCATGACTGGTCTATTGGAAGCATGGTGGTTAAGTATTCGATTTCGTGAAGACGGTTTATTGGGCGATAATGTGTTAAATACGTGCATGAAATGTGTGTACATAATGTATGTAGATTTCATTTTAATAACACGTGTTTGGAATTAATGTACCTGACGCGATGAGCGATTCAGAACTATTGGATGAAGTAAGTACTTAACTTCATTTTTAATACAAAACCCGAATCAGTTCCTTTTCTGTTCTTATTTTATTTCCATCGAGATATCTGATTGTTATATCCTTGTGTATTTCTCAGTATTTTTGTAATTTTTATTGTCATTACGAATATTTGATATCTTTTCTCTATACCTAGTAATTAATTTCAGTTATATAAACTTACTTCAGCATGAGATAACCAGAACGTCATTTGAATTAACAAACTTTATTGAGAAGAACGCTACCTTTTAGTATATATTTTCTTTTTCGTATACAGTTCTACTTACTATATCAGTATGTCATAAATATGTAAAAATAACGTACGGGTGTCCTTTCTATAGTCTATTAATTTTATGGCACGATTTTTTGTAATTTGAACTTACATTGTATTATATTTCAAAGTAATATAATTTGAACTTACATTGTATTATATTTCAAAGTAATACGAAGCTCATTTTAATTATGTGGTTCACACATCTTTATACACGCCCGTATGACGGATTTTCAAAGTGGGGGGGCTCATCAAAGTGGGGGCTCATATTTCAAAGTGAGGGGGTTCATTTTTATTAAATGTGTTGTGAGAAACCGCGAAATACCAGAAATAAAAACTGGCGTAAAACGTTGGGGCTGAGCCCCCCTAGCCCATCGGCGCCTACGGGCGTTATAATCTTAGGATATGATCAGTTATGGAGTATAGTTTAGTCGTGAGCTTTCGTTTGAAATGGTTTTCTTTTTCTTCAAGTTACTAGAGATTTATGTGTTGTCTGGATTTTTCCTGATAAAGTAGTACTGTTTTTTCCCTAATAAAGTAGTACTGTTTTTTCCCTAATAATGTACACGTACTACGTTTCTATATCCTTCATATGCGTAAATATACATTCTTTCAATATACCCACTGATTTTTATTTTTTTTAAATTAAGATTCAATTTATAAGTACATTACGAATTTAACATCCTGGTTTATAATACTGTGGAATTGCTCAGGTATGTCAAAGGAAAGGTGCTTCCTTTTTGTTGAAATACTAGTATGCATTGTATTATATTTCAAAGTAATATATTTTGAACTTACACTGTATTATATTTTAAAGTGCAAAATGTAATACGGAGCTCATTTTAATTATGTGGTTAACACATCTTAATACAGGCCCGTCATCTGAAAAAGTGGTATTTATGGAAACAGTGGGTTTTTTCTCTAAATCATTTAGTAAACAAAAATAATAATAATTATTATTATAATCATAATGAAAATAATAATAATAAATAAATAAAAATATACCATGACTTTTTATTTTCACTTTTCAATAGTAAGGACATTGGATATCGTTATTTTTTACATATCACCCATGGCTCCTTGGAAGTGGAAATACAGCTAGTAAGTAATCGGAAGTCATTCCTTGCCACTCTCGTACATCAGACTGACAAAACAAACGCCCACTCACAAACCACCAGAAACCAAAATCAGCCTACCAAAACAAAATAAAGCGAAAAAGAACCATTCAAAACAAAACTGATTTATTAGTAATGGCGTTGCTTTATGAATAAATGCGTGTACAGTGTCTGTAAAAATATATTTTAAAAAGCTTGCCAAAGTTAACCATACCATTCACCGAACAGAACCATTGACGCGTGTCTTGTTGTTACGCAAACATCTACATCTAACCGAAATCTTTCACAAAGAGCTGCTTGTTTAAAAACACCTTAGCACATCATTACGGTTATTCAGCGGTTGCTAGGTGTCAAACAGATGGAGTTTGCGACTCATAGTCTTCAGAGGAAACCCGTTAGAGATTACTTCCAAATAGCAAAAAGGGGTATTTTTCCGACAGGCAGTTTGTTAAACCAGTTGTAGACCACTGGCTGTAATTAGAAATAGCACGAACGGGTCCGCTGACCTAGCACACAAAAATGGTGGACTCTCGAGTTACTTCCTCTTACTTGGTGCTGGGGGTGGGGGGGGGGGGGGGGTCGTTAAACAAATAAATTAATAAATCTTGTTACTTGAAATATTTTACGTGCATAAATGACTTTAGGGTGTTGATAAATTAAAGAAAGTAATATTTAGGGGTAGGGGCATTATGCTAGAGTAAGTGTTTTCTCATATTCCTGAAATACATCAGTACATGTAGGTTTCTTTATATCTTTTCGTTTGTTATCTTGAATACCGATTCATTTCAGGAGGGGTAAGATTTTTGTTTTATGGATTAGAGCGTCATGTTAAATGCTGGTAGGTTTGTGGTCTATGGTTTTCTTCTCATCTCTGTTAATCTTTTACGACTGGTACCTCTATTTCAAAGGTCGTGTTATGTGTTGAACTTTCATTGGAAAGACGTGTTTGTTTGTTGTTATTATTATTATGATTATTATTTATTTTTTGTCTGGTTATTTTTTTAATATATATATTTTTACGACACCTCTAGAGCACATTGATTTATTAACCATCGGCTATTGAATGTCAAACATTTGGTTATTTTGACATGTAGTCAAATGTGAGCAATCATGGAACGGGATTTTAATCACTGTTATCATCTTGAGAGTCCGCCATTTTACCGCTGGACCACCGAGGCTCTTTATGAGAAAGAGTATGAAAAATATCCATTGCAGTCAGTGGGAATTAGAGCCAATCTGCGTGTGTTCTGTCAATCGATCGTTTATTCCAAATATTTCTTTGACAACAAACTAATAAAATAATGTGCTATTGTATAGATCATGTGTCGCAAATACTGTAATAATTTATGAGGTTGTTTGTTTATTTGTTTTGGGTTGATGTTGGTTTTCATTCACAACTAGATGACATTGATTTATTAATCATTAGCTATTGGATATCAAATATTTTATAATTTTGACACATAGTCAAAATGAAAGCTAGCCTCTGGCGGGTTTGAAACCACTGTCTGCAGCTTGAGAGTCCGATATTTTATAATAATAATAATTTATGTAGACGCAGTTTAGTCAGTGTGCTCAAATGTTATTAAACGATGTCATTCATTTTTTTGTGTAAGAATAAAAATAATATTATTTTACTACTTAATTCTGTGTACGTATAATAATATTAATTATATCTATTACTTTCAAAAAGAAACTACCTGTGTAGATTAAAGGCTTCCCCTACAGTTAATGTTACAGCTATACATGTGTTGTCAATCTTGATGGAAATTCATATAATACCACTACTACTATACACCCACTAATGTCAACGCCGACATCTTTGGACTGATGTCAAATTAGTCGTTCAGACGAGCCTGATTATTGGACATAATTTAGGACTTTAGAACTAATTGTAGCTTGAATACCTACAGAGAATACTACAACTGAAACTTGCATTATAATATATGGCATAAACATATTTATCTTCTCTCGTAAATGTTTTTGTTATGAATATTAGCAAATTGATTATTCACATAAATCAGCTCTGATATCAAATTGTAAGATTGTTTTCAATTTGTGAATCCTGTTGGTACCATCATGTGGACTAAGCATCAAACCTTCAGAATACTTGGCATGCTACGTTTTTCATGTCTAAGTGAGTTGTTGTATTTTGTTTGTTTGTTTGTTGTTTGTTTGTGTTTTTTATCATCTTCTGCTCTATTTGGGGAGCATGCATGGCTTTTGAACATTTGCTTCATACTGGAGTATAGTGTGTTTGAAAAACTTTGTGATGTAAACACGTTAAACTTCAGTTGGAACACAGATAATCGTGGTCAAATTTCAAGACTTGAGAAATATCGTTTATTTAAAGTGGTTCTCGTCGATTCGTAATACCGATAGTGACCATTTGCACTTAAACATACACATTTATTATCCTTTTTCATCCAACAATTCATCGTATTTGGTGTTATATATGATGAAAAGTTAATATTAAAAATTAAAAATAAAAGAAAAAGTTTTGGGTAATCATTAACCGAGTATACTGTTTCGCAAAAGCGGGTTGTTGTTTTATTTTTTAATATAATTTCTTTTTTTAATTGTAAAATGAAAATATGTTTATTTTTTTTACTGTTAAATAATCAAGTTAGATTGTATATTTGCATGCGCTTGCAACTGAAGTAAAGTTTCAATAATTTAACCAATGAATTTAATATTACACTTGGCAGTGAAAGACACATGACATTATTCAACCAATTTACTGGCATCTACATCCGGTTGAAATATGTTTGGTCTGGCTTAGAATAAGATATTTTATTACAATAATGCGCAGGCTATAGAACCAAAGCACCTTTGAGTACTAAAGATTTTCGTAAATACATTTCTTAAACATTTTTAGAACACATCTTATTCTATCAAATACCTAAGTGATGTTTTATTACATCATGATAGTAATGTATAGATTTAAAATCCAGTAAAAAATCTTAATTTTATACGTGATCATTACAACATAATATTAAGACTAATACATTGACCAATTAATGCAAGTAAGCATAGACAGCATTTGGTAAATTAATTTATTGCTAATGAATGTTTCAAGTTTTACGGTAATCGATAGAGAAGATCACGACACCTCGAGGTGTCAAAGAAGGATTTACCGAGAAAGATCGTAATTAATTGTAAACATACTGTCATTGTTGTCTGTTGCTCTGGATTGGAAGCAAACAGCTCTATTTGAAAATATCATACAAACGCTGTGATTTGACTCAATAATTGCATAGTTATAATTACCTGTACTTCTTTGTACCTTATTAAAATAGTTGTTATTTTAACCACCTAATGTCGAGTTGCAATGTTATGACATACTTTGTACAAATACAAAATTATGGTTAAATAGTATTAGCAAATACTATTATACTCTGTTTGTACAATTCAATGCGACACACTGAACTAAACGAAAAGAAACGACACTCCTAATAACTGAATGGTTTCCTTAAAGGCACAGTCCCACGTAAATTAAGGGGCTTTCTACTCTAAATACTGATTACGAGTGAAACTTACATGCATTTGTAATTCTAGATCTCGTTTTCACATCACGCAATACTTTTTAACTGATCCATGGTTTAGGGAATTCCATATCGAGTCGATTGATTTGTTTCACATTTAAAAAAGGTCAAATTTCAGGATCAGAACTCCTCGTATGTTTTCGGTGAAACCATTTCCGCCGTTGGAATATTCCGATTGAACGGCCTACCTTCCGAACGAATTCGTCCCAATTCAGAAACGACCGAGCATACGATTCAAGATGGAAGAATCTTTGTGATATTTTGGCGTTTTACGTTGTCTCCAATGTTGCGTGTTATTAAAATAGTCTTGTATTAACACGTTGGTGCAATTATTAATGTACATTTCTAATATACAATTAAAAGAATCGTTTGATCGAATTTTTCCTTGTCAAAAATGATAAAAATGTGAAACATTGACCACAGTTTAAAAACTGTTAACTCTAGGTATATGTAATACAAATGTTGATATTTCAGTATGAGGTTGGGTTTATTATTATTATTATTATCAGTGCCAAGGGCGAAAATCGCTTCCTGGATTGAAGCCATTACTCCCCTGTGTACTTCGCTATTGCGCTAAGACATGTAATGGTTAAGAGAAATACTGGTAAAGATTATTATTTAGGCATTTTAGGGTAATTATGGTGACAGTTAAAACAATAAATAATTTTTACAATAATTATAATGGGGCCAAAATCAAATGGGGCGAAAGAAATTGCTACGAAATGTTTTGCAGTTATAAAAATATTCAGACGTTTCAAAATAACGGCTAGCTGGGAATACCCGTCACGTGACTCGAAAAAAGCCCTTATTTATTCTCGATTTATTATTCCATGACCATAATTCATTATTATTTCAAAAACATTGATAATAAGCGAGATGCGGTGGTTATGTAAGTAGTTGAATGAAGTATTTCTATGGACTGATTTGTTTGAATAAAATGTTTATATTTTAAATTAATTCTTTGTTTGGAAATCATTTAGGTCAAGGGTCTGTGGGACTATGCGTTTAACATTAAAAACATGGATCTATAGAACTCGCGTTCGGGACGAAAACAAAATAGCGTACGAAAACTATCGAATGCCGTTAAATTTTAATGTATAATTTTATTTCGTTTTAAAACATGATTATGTGATTTTATTAAAAAAAAATGTTAAACTGTTTAATTTATAATACTATATTGAATATAAGGACCACGAAAATGGTTATATTTCAGTTCTCCTTTAATATTAAAATTGTCTACAATGATATAATCCATTAACAAATAATTCTGGTGTAGCCTAATGTAATTTCATATGGAAAACAATAATGAGTCTCTGATTAAAACGGGAGAGGAAACCTCTGTCCATGAATTTCAATTACAGAACCTTAATATATCCTTGGGTTTAGATTTTTTCAGAAAATCCTTACGAGATTACAGTATATGAAAAATTGATAATTATAATCTTTCCAATCTTCATTTGGTGATATACATCCCACTATTAACGTGACGACATTTCATGCTGAGGTGAGTTGAGGTGAAGTATTTTTTATACGGGTCCACATCCAATTTGGTTCGGACCCGTCTCCCCCGGGTCCAATGTCCTAAG
>JAULBS010016509.1:0-10911 GCA_032355785.1 Symmetromphalus regularis
TCGAAATGTAAAAAAATTACTTTTGACTGCCGTTTAAACATAATAGAACCAATGGACAAACCAACCTAGACAAAAAAATAGGACTTTTTTTTTTATTTCGAAAAATATCAACATTAATGATGTATAAATTTAGTTTTTTATTCTTCAAAAACCATGTTCCAAGTAGCGCGAACACACTATAGTATTCAGCCATTATAACTTGACCCTTTCTTTATTATTGTGCCATAGCCTATTGCTAATTCGCCTTAAAGCTAATTATTTATTACGTTTTATGACTTTAAAACTACTACTTTAAAATTACTACATTTTAAATAGTCCTAACATACATATATTTTTGGAGAATCACCTAAATTGAGTCCAAATTGTTCTTCTTGTCTTAGCTCAATGCGCATAAATTATCTATTTGCCATTAAATTAATTTTAAAATCCAGACTTATTTCAACTAATCTAGTCTTTATTTCAATTCGCATAAGCTTTAGCCCATTCCTTTCTTGTTTTATGAACGATCTCTGGCTTTTATCCGAGTTCGTGTCCAGAATAAGTGTGCTTGAACATGTATTAGATACAACTATGTTAACTTCCTACATTTAACATGACAGTTTTTTATGGGCAAACATACTTGCATCTACATAATCTTCCAATCAAATAGCATGGTTTTAATTACTTCATCATTAATGCAGGCGGACCAGCTTAGTACACTTGCACTTGAATGATGTCATGGCATTCCTTTCTTATGGAACTATTTATTTTTGTTATCACATTTTATGAATGGAACCTGCAACTGTTTTTTTTAATTATAATATGCAAGAGTTCTCAATGGCTAAGTCTTTTAGTTTGACCTTTTCATTCTGGCACTACCATCAAACATACAAGTGATGAGTGAATGTGACAAAGATAATGGGACAAATGTTTATTTTGTTTTATGACATACCAGATACGAACAGGATTAATAAACCTACTTATTATGGTGACATCATAAATATAAACATTTGTTTTAATTAGAACAAACAGTTAAAGACTGAAGGTCTATTTGAGTTCAGATAATTAGAATGTTCATGAGTAGATTTATTAATGGCCTTTCGTAACTTTAGGTTTAAATGTTAAGTACAGAACAAGACAAATTCCTCGCGTAAATTTTAATTTAATTATTAATCGTAATTATAACACAGTTTTTGTTTTAAAAATAGTCATTTTGTTGCAGATTTTCTTTACATCATATCTTATTTTTCAATGAGTGTAAAATATTTTAATTACCTTTCCTTAATATTTGTTTTATAAAATATTTATTTTATTTTGTTTCATTTAATAGACCTAACTTTTCTTACGGATGCTTTCGTTATTAAAACAATAGTTTTGGCCTCGTTACACATCACCCAATCTTTTGTTTTAGGTTAATACTTGTATAATTTTATATGTATAGTCTCTTGTAATTCCATAAGGAATGGCTTGTGTATTTTTATGTATTTTATTTTTCTTGTATTAATATTATGTTGTGCACAAGGTGAGACTGAAATAAAATATCTCTCTGTCTATATGTCTGCCAATTGTAAAAACACGGAGTGGCTCGAATTCTCGTCTTCCGCATTCCTGCTCGTGTCACCCTGCCTGCGCACGAGGAACTTTCAGGATTTATATTTTTGAACAGAGGATGTTGCAATTCTGGTTCATTCCGGTTCATTTCGAAAAATATAACATGGCCATCCATTAATTGCAAATGCAATTAGTCATTCCTTAATTCCTAGTAATAAGGATTCCCATATTGTAAGGTTTACAAAGGAGACCGAACTTATTATGTTTAAAAAATTATACCTGCAATTAAAAATTGTGCATCCAGTGTTTACCAATGTTACTTATTTCAGATATTCACCTTTCCAATATTTAACTGTTATACTTATATTTGAGAAATTGCTTCATATACAATGTTACATGTTTAAGTTATCTACTTATCCCGAATTTATCAATGTTATATGTCAGTGTTTACCAGATTTACATGTATTTTAGAAATCTTATCTAGTGTTTACCAGAATTACATGTATTTCACAAATCTTCGTATCCAGTATGTTTACCAGAGTTACATGTATTTCAGAAATCTACGTATCCAGCATGTTTATCAGAGTTACATGTATTTCAGAAATCTTCGTATCCATTGTTTATCAGAGTTCCATGTATTTCAGAAATCTTCATATCCAGTGTTTACCAGTTACATGTATTTCAGAAATCTTATCCAGTGTTTACCAGAATTACATGTATTTCAGAAATCTACGTATCCAGCATGTTTATCAGAGTTACATGTATTTCAGAAATCTTCATATCCAGTGTTTACCAGTCACATGTATTTCAGAAATCTTCATATCCAGTATTTAACAGAGTTACGTGTATTTAAGAAATCTTCATATCCAGTGTTTACAAGAGTTACATGTATTTCAGAAATCTTATCCAGTGTTTACCAGTTACATGTATTTCAGAAATCTTATCCAGTGTACCACATTTACATGTATTTCAGAAATCTTATCCAGTGTTTACCAGAATTACATGTATTTCACAAATCTTCGTATCCAGTATGTTTACCAGAGTTACATGTATATCAGAAATCTTCGTATCCAGTGTTTACCAGTTACATGTATTTCAGAAATCTTCGTATTCAGTGTGTTTAACAGTTACATGTATAACAGAAATCTTCGTAATAAGTGTTTACCAGTCACATGTATTTCAGAAATCTTCGTATCCAGTGTGTTTAACAGTTACATGTATATCAGAAATCTTCGTATCCAGTGTTTACCAGTTACATGTATTTCTGAAATCTGCGTGTTCAGTATGTTTACCAGCGTTTGTTAACTTTCAGATATGTTCGTGTTCAGTATGTTTACCAATTTTTGTTGTATTTCAGAAATCTTCCTGTCGAGTGTTTACCAGTGTTTGTTATATTTCACATATCTTCGTGTTCTGTATGTTTATCAGTTTTTGTTATAGTTCACATATCTTCGTGTTCAGTATGTTTACCAGTGTTTGTTATATTTCAGATAATCTCGTGTCCAGTGTTTACCAGTGTTGGTTATATTTTAGATATCTTCGTGTTTAGTATGTTTACCAGTGTTTGTTGTTATATTTCAGATATCTTCGTGTCCAGTATGTTTACCAGTGTTTATTATATTTTCGATATCTTCGTGTCCAGTGTTTACCAATGTTTGTTATATTACAGATATCTTCGTGTTCAGTGTTTACCAGTGTTTGTTATATTTCAGAAATCTGCGTGTTTACCAGTGTTTGTTATATTTTAGATATCTTCATATTCAGTATGTTTACCAGTGTTTGTTATATTTCAGGAATTTGCGTGTTCAGTATGTTTGCCAGTGTTTGTTATATTACAAAAACCTTCGTTTTCAGTATGTTTACCAGTGTTTGTTAGATTACAGAAATCTTCATGTTCAGTATGTTTACCAGTGTTTATTATATTTCAGATATATTTGTGTTCAGTGTTTACCGGTGTTTGTTATATTTCAGAAATCTTCGTATTCTGTATGTTTACCAGTGTTTGATATATTTCAGATATCTTCGTGTTCATTATGTTTACCAGTATTTGTTATATTTCAGATATTTTTTGGTGTCCAATGTTTACCAGTGTTTGCTATATTTCAGATATCTTCGTGTCCAGTGTTTACCAGTGTTTGTTATATTTCAGATATTTTTGTGTTCAGTGTTTACCAGTGTTTGTTATATTTCAGATATCTTTGTATTCAGTGTTTACCGGTGTTTGTTATATTTCAGAAATCTTCGTATTCTGTATGTTTACCAGTGTTATATTTCAGATATATTCGTGTTCAAAATGTTTACCAGTGTTTGTTATATTTCAGATATCTTCGTGTTCAGTATGTTTACCAGTGTTTGTTATATTCCAGAAATCTTCGTGTTCAGTATGTTTACCAGTGTTTGTTATATTTCAGATATCTTCATGTCCAGTGTTTGTAATATTTCAGATATCTTCGTGTCCAATGTTTACCAGTGTTTGTTATATTTCAGAAATCTTCGTGTTCAGTATGTTTACCAGTGTTTGTTATATTTCAGATATCTTCGTGTCCAGTGTTTACCAGTGTTTGTTATATTTCAGATATCTTCGTGTCCAGTGTTTACCAGTGTTTGTTATATTTCAGATATTTTTGTATCCAGTGTTTACCAGTTTTACTGTGTGGTGATTTCTCTGATCATCTGCTGGATGATAATGACAGTGTCGTCACATGAACGTCTGGCTGACAGGTACTGTTTGAATTTAGACTATCAACACTACTGGAGATATGCCAATACCGTATGTACATTGTGTATAACCGATAAACGTAGTTACAGCGGTCACACAGTGTAAATATGCTATCAACAAAATCATCTCCACATTGTAACTCTAGCCACGAGAATTAGCCATTTCGTGTAAGTGTTTATGTTTACAAACTGTATATGAGTCATAATTGTTTTTGTATTTATTTATCTTCAACTAAATCCATTTTACCTAAACAATGAGGGTCGTCACTAGTAGAAATAGGTGGGTGCATACGGGCGGACCAAGATAATCGATTGTCGGAAGGGGTGGAGACACACAGTAAGAGCCATTTCATCAATGAATGCCTGACAATGCAAAACCATAGCAGATAGGTGATTCCATGTGGCACATTCTCATTGTGATTCCCCTATATTTGCCCCTGGTATGTCTCCTCAATAATAGACTTTCGCAAATTCATAGATTTCATTAAACTGCGTTTTAGATAATAGAAAATTAAATATATTTATGTAATAAAACAAGACAATCGATGTGTTCCTTGTTCAATCTTTATGTAATGATGATCTATTAGGAATAGCGCTAGTATTTTCCCGTACATCTTCAAGGATCATAGCAGTAATTGCTCAACCGCAAATATGATACATCTAAGATTAACACATCTGGGTTCAGTTGTTCAAGCCCGGGTTAGCTTAACCAGTGTTTAAGAGATACTTTTAAAATTGAATTATGAAACGATACCAGTACAAAGTAAGAAGATACATTGAAACTTAATTGGCATTCAAAAAGTAATAAAATAAATGTTACTATTTCCTGACTTTCTGTAAAGATATTTAAGAGATAATTGCTAGTATTCAGTTAATCCATGGTTAGCTGATCCATGTTTTGAACATCCGGGTCTTGCACGTTTGTGTTTTTGTTGAAATAACTGATATGCTAGTCATTGTTTTGTTATTGTAGGTTTGACGGTCTCGACAGGGAGCAGTTTCTTGAGATGTGGCATACAGACTGTCACAGACCATGCGGAGTTCATATTCGTCATTTTATTGCTATAGCCTGCAAACACGATCCGTATAGAATAACAGTCAACAAGAGATCTGTGAATCGCCCTGAAGTCAGTAAGTATATAACATAAAGCGTATCTTAGCGTACATGAGGTGTTACCGAAACGTTAGAGTTTTCTGCATCACTCGACCATTGGTGACATCAAATCCATTGCACTGACGTAATCAGTGGTGCGGCCATGAGATCTATGTACCCCATAGCAATCACATTGTTTTTCTCACCATCTTATATATTTGCTTATCTTTCAATTTTAATAGCGATTTCAATGCACCCCTTCCCAATATAAAATCCTGGCTACGCCAATGGCCGGTTGTTGCCAGTAAAATAATAAAATTATTTGTACACACAGCTAAAGGAAGGTATCAGATCGTGGGATATCACTGTAGTAAGTTATTTATACCAATAAATGACCTAACTAAACGATATGTTTTATATCTAACTCTACATTATCACACAGAATCATTATTATTAGATTTAAATGTAAATGTAATTACACTTCTTTTTTTTAAAGTCAATTTAATTTATCTTTCAGATTTAATGACACAAATGAAGAAGCTTTTTATCACGAAACGTTCTTCGTCGATGTTTCTTTCTAAATTTGAGAGACACGGTCATTCTGTTCATCGTCGAGGTATTATGGAAGAATGCTGCTACAGATCATGTTCTTGGGATGACTTTGCTAACTACTGTTGGGGTCGGAATGAAAGAGCACCCCGGAGACCATCAGTCTGTGCGTGATCTGCGGCCATCACGCCGGAACCACTACGAAACTCGGTGCTCGTTGGCCATCAAAGGTCAAATGTAACCTTGGCTGCTATTGGTCTGTTCAAAGCGTCATGCCTTACCAATGGTTGCGTTGTTTTAGACTGAGGATTCCTGACAACTATGAAGATATTGGAACTAGTCAGGCAATGGAATTGTATGTTAAAAACGAGGGAAGACTTATAGGTTCACCATGCCACACCAACTGTAACAACCGTCTGTGTATGTGAAGTAACAATGTCGATCTTACATTAGTTTAATTGGAATGGAATCAAGACGTTCAGCGTCATTATTTTGTATTATTTCAGTTGCTAGATAATTTATGTTTTTAAAAATAAAAATACATATTACATTTTGAAAGTATTGAAAATAATCTGATCATTTTTATTTTGTCTTTTTTATATAAACTTTATAATGTCAGCAATTTAATAATAAACGAACTGTATTTATATAAAGAAAACGACTGCACCCATTTAAAAGCCAATGTTTCCGGGAATGCCTGAAAACCATGCTCCATCGGCAGAAACACTAAAGATAGAATCTGAAACTAACTTCCATGTGGAAATAAATGTTTTTGTTAAAAACCGTAATTTTAAAATAGAAGCCTCCTATGTTGGTTTATTTACGTATACTGACAACTTATTCGTTTTCTTAATTATTACATATGAACATTTACAATTATTATTTTTATTATCATCATTATTATTATTATTTTAAATAAGAGATGAAAACTTCAAAAAGAGAGAAAGAAATTTAAAAATTCAGTAATAGATAATCTATCCAATATATACACCTGCTAAAAATAATAGTCTCACTGTTTAAACCACTTTGACTTTTACCAGGTAGCATCTTGGGCCATTTTGATAGTTGCTTTCGACGTTCTTGTTGAATACTTTGCATAATTCTTAAAGGCATAGTCCCATGGAATTTAAGGGGCTTTGTGGTCTAAATATTGATTACGAATGAAACTTACATGAATTTGTTATACTAGATCTCGTTTTCATATCACTAAAGACATTTTAACTGAACCATGGTATAGGGAATTCCATGTCGAGTCGATCGATTTTTTACATTTAAAAATTTCTAATTTCAAGATCGGAACTCTTCGTGATTGGTACGAAATGTTTTTGCAGCTACTAAAATATTCAGAAGTTTTAAAATAACGTCTAACGGGGAAATACCCGTCATGTGACTCAAAATATATACGTCACACCTTAAATGGAAAAACATTAATAATAAGATAGGTGCGGTGGTTACATAAGTAGTTGAATGAAGTATTTCTATGGGCAAATCAAATGTTTATATTTGAAATTAATTCTTGGTTTGGAAATAAATTATGTCAAGGGTCCGTGGGAGTATTTGTTTAAACTTTCGATGCATATTAAAACCAATGATTTATTTTATAAAATTACTAAAACTTTTATCATCAAAACGTTTTTAGGGAGAAACTATTTTTACATAACAAAGGATGTAATTCCAATTTAAGGTGGACACATTAAAACTTTTGATTCCTTTATTATTATTTTTCGAAATGTTTTAAATACACTGAAATAAGACATAATAATGTGCAGGAAATTATGTTTCACATTAACAAAATTAAATATATTCAAGCAAGTAGAAGAAGAAGAAGAATAAATCGTTTAATGAAAATCTCACAGATTGTTGCTGATCGTCATTGGATGATACAATGTTACTTGTGTTGCTAGACAACAACATGCATGAAGGTGTATATTGTCGGTTTATACGGGTATTGGTAGCTATAGCTACAAAACTGCATTTCAGCAAATGTCTTTGGGATTGAATTGCTGAATGGTGTATATGTGAGTTTTCTTAAGTTAATTGTGAATAACTTTTGAGTTTAAGGAAGTCTTCAAACAGCAATAGTAAAACATCGGTTAAGGTGCAAATAGTCACAATACGTTTTGAAAAATATAACAATTCACCATAAACAGTGTAAATCTCTTTGATGTTTCAGCCTTGGTTCGTTATAGGTCATACTATGTTTATACGTGTTAAATAATATGCTGCACTGTGAATCAAGGTTGAACTGTTAAAGAGAAATCAGGATTTAGATACATACGCGCTACTGTCTTTGAGAAAATGAAGTACCGTAATACATCAAGAAAATAAAGGGATAATAGTTTGGATTTTTTTCCATTTTGAATGGAGAATAAGAGAATTCGAGTACTCGTCTAAATTTGAACTATTTTGAGAAGACTTAGTGATGCTATAAATATTTCCATATTACTATAAATAGTTCCATATTACTATAAATAGTTTCATATTACTATAAATAGTTTTATATTACCCGGTACTATAAATAGACCCTTTCACATTATAAAAAATTGTTTCATATTATGAGTATTATATTTTGTTTTATTATTATTATTATTAATAATTTAGTATTACTATTTTAAATAATGAATATATTTCATGTAAATCTGATCAACTCAAGCATTCCGAATCTGATGCAGTAAAGTGAAAATAAATAATGAACACAATCCATCTAGGTCGTTTACTAAATGTTTTTGCTAACTAGTAATACCATTTACAGTGAACATTTTAATTATTTATAGCCAAGAAACGGCCATTTTGATGTATACCCCGTTCTCTTTTTGCATAAAATATCTATACGTTATTTTTTTATATCTATCACACGCATTGTTATGTTTGTAATTATTTCTTTTATTTCTGTCACTTTATGTATAGCAATATGTATAACCTACTCTAATGTGTATATATAATTGTAAATGTTGAAAATCGTGGAATAAATTGTATGCAAACTTTATGTTTCGAATGTTATATATATATCGACATATTTATTACGTTTGTTACAACGTAAATACAATACTGTAAATGTTGAAGTTCATGCCTGGGATAAAACTACCATTTTGTTTAGGGTATGAGGAAGAAAGGGAGGGAGAGAGAGAAAAAAACAGAGAGAGACAGATAAACACAGAGAGAGAGGAGAGAGAGACAGAGATAGAGAGAGATTCCGCAACTCTTATTCTAGAAATGAGATGTCTGCTGTAATTAAAATTAGGGACATAGCATTATTTTTCATATTAAATTATATCCTACACGGAATATTTCATTCTCAAAACCTAATTATCATCATTTCCGACAGACTTAGGCTTAGAGATATATGGAAACATATTTACGAGCCGTGCTAATTAATTACGGTTAAAATATGTATGAAACCTGGGCTGCTTTCAGGACGACATTGTTGGCAAGACAAGTTGTTACGCTTCATGTTAAACCCAATGTGAACGTTTCGTACTAGCGTAATTGCTACGTAGCGACTACGTATGCTAGTCTGTCCTGAACGCAAGGCAGGTATTGGTACAGTGCTTGGGACAGTGTATAAGATCCCTCGCTGCCAATCGAAAGGAATAGTCTATGTGACGGTAAATGGTTTCTTCTGTGAATAATGTGTGGAAGCTTTGTTAACCAGTCCTCTCTTTTCCGCCGATCTACTGTATATCAGAAAAATCATGTCACAAAAGCAAAACTAACAGCTGTTATTTTTTTCTGAAACTTTATTTCCCAGAAATGACAGTTTTGTATTTTATACGAACATAATTGCATCTTTCTTTCCTTTTTTTCTCTAAAAAGATGTAATTATTACACAAATTTGGTTAAACAAGAACTTCTCATTCAAAGTTCTCAAAGTCACACAATGACGTTTCATATTTACAAAAGCAAAATGTATTATGCAAATGCGTGTGTGTATTTATGCGAGTCAATGTCAAACTGTTATGGTAAAGTGCATGCTTTTATTCGCACAATACAAAAGTTAACTGTTTCTTCAACATATTAAAACTCCATGAACCGTGATTAACAGTCAGGTGAATCGTGTGCATAAAATACCATGTATACGTCGTGTACATAGTGTTTATTAGTTAGAATACTGTATTTACTTAGGGTATGTACTAATACATATTCAGTAAGGGTGTGTACCAGTGTATATAATGCATGTATGTATACTGCATGTATATATGTATCAAAATGTATATGTATAAAAGTGTGTATACTTCATGTATAAAGTTTGTGTATGAGTGTATATATGTGTATCAGTGTGTATATGTATATCAGCGAGTATACTTCATGTGTATTGTATGTATATTAGTGTGTATATCAGTGAATATACTTCATGTGTATTGTATTTATATCAGTGTGTATACTGCATGTATAAAGTATGTGTATGAGTGTTATATGTGTATTGTGTGTATATGTATATCAGTGAATATACTTCATGTGTATTGTATGTATATTAGTGTGTATATTGCATGTATAAAGTATGTGTATGAGTGTATATATGTATCAGTGTGTATATGTATATCAGTGAATATACTTCATGTGTATTGTATGTATATGAGTGTGTATACTGCATGTATAAAGTATGTGTATGAGTGTATATATGTATCAGTGTGTATATGTATATCAGTGAATATACTGCATGTGTATTCTGTATAAAATAGTGTGTATATCAGCGAGTATTCTTCATGTGTATTGTATTTATATTAGTGTGTATACTGTATGTATAAAGTATGTGTATGAGTGCATATGTGCATTAGTGTGTATATGTATATCAGTGAATATACTTCATGTGTATTGTATGTATATCAGTGTGTATACTACATGTATAAAGTATGTGTATGAGTGTATATATAATTGTATCAGTGTGTATATGTATATCAGTAAATATACTTCATGTGTATTGTATGTATATTAGTGTGTATACTACATGTATAAAGTATGTGTATGAGTGTATATATGTATCAGTGTGTATATGTATATCAGTGAATATACTTCATGTGTAT